>OY728141.1:1688333709-1688406209 GCA_963277665.1 Viscum album
AAGATAGGTCATGAGGTTAGAACTTCTCATATGAATTCCACTTGTTTTATTTGTCAGCAGATATTTTTATTGTGGACAAGTGTATTTGTCGTCAGACTTGAGGCCATTATTAATGTGTATCAAGAATCCTATACATTGTTGTATTAAAGAAAACTATAATGACATATTATCATAGTGAGGTAGTATAAGTCATGTTTCTTATAAGTGGTATGGAATTATGTGAATATTCAAGAAAGTATTTGTCACTTCCATATTAATAGAATAATATTTTTCTAACTATTTAATTAAAACAAAACTGTCCGAATAAATCCACAAATAATTTATTTTATACATGAGCTTTTTTAAAAAATTCAAGGAAAGATAAATCTAGAAAATAGGGTGATGACACAAGATTGCATCCCGCTTGAGAGATATATTATGATCAATGGATTATATTATAGAGTATAATTTTTTGGTTGGTTTTTGTTTTTGATATAATAAATTCTTCTTGAATGGGTTCCTTGACATGTCGGTAGATGTTAATTTTTTAATTTAGAAATGTGTTACCGATTTTAATTTGAGAAAGGGGCCTAGAGGGTCACACTCCAAGTATATCAAGAATATCGATAATGGTTTTGGAATTTAAATTTAAGAATGAATTTATTCCATGGTTTTTGGAATGATATTTATTCAAGTAAAAGTTGATCTCAAAAATTCAATCCAAAGATATATATGTTTAGAGTATGTGAGCTGTATATTATATCTTATTTAATTATTCCCAAATTAATTAATTTAATATTTTTTTATTAATGAGTTTAGTGAATAGAGTAAAATTATTATTTATTCAAATTATGTGAATATTAAAAATAAATATTTAATTGAATGTTTAGTGAATATAATATTTATATTGGACATGAATTGAGATTAATTATTTGATTAAAATGAAATATTTTATTTAATATAATTTAAATAAATAAATAAATATTTATTTATTAAATGATATTATTATAAACACATTTCATGGGGCATAATAATAATAATAATCCAATGCAGCTTGGTAAATAGATTAGAGATACATTCTCCTAAAATTTCGTTAATCAATTAATGAAATATGTAAAATAGGGAGAGCTTAGAGATTAACATACACATCACCTACGAAATTAGGAAAATTTAAAGTATGAATAGAATCATCAAGAATGAAGGATGAAAAGGAATTAAAATATTCAATTGAATGCTTGGACAATGCACCAATCACCATGTTGACCTCCGTATAAATATGAATAACATCAAATTGAATTATAGATAAGTAATCCAAAAAGGCCTCCCATTAAATGAAAATATTCTATGGAATGTTTTTTGATCATTCACTAACAAGATTAATGACCAGTGTATTCTCATTCCCAATACACATATTAAACCATCCAAAATTCCATGCATACTTGAATGCATTAATAACATCCTAAATATTTTCTTCAAAGGAAATAAAAGTTCCAAATATTTTTTGGAAACATCCCATGACAAATTCCTTATTGGTTCTAAATATGGATCTACATACAACATGGATATGTACATGATGAGAAGATCCATCGACATTAAACTTAATCCACGATGGAAGTAGAGGAATCCACCTGATACAATAAGAAGTGGATTTCTAGGGGAAAAAATTTAAACCCATTAATTCAATGATGATAATTTTATTCATTGTTTTATTCAAAAAACATTTTGTATCTTTTATTACGTTTGAATTTACTTTAAGATACCCCAAAGAATACCTATATGATGGGTTTATATTCTACTGAACATGAGGTCATTCCTAACCATCCAGGTAAGGATAAATCTGATAGCCACAAAGAAGCATAAGATATTCCTCAATTGTGATCTTATGTCCTAGATAAATACGATGTACACAAATTCATTCATTATAACACTAATTTTAAATTAGAAGTGTATGATATGGTATCTATACACTCATATCCTCTTAAAAAGGGCCATTCTAAAAAATAAACTACTTGGTTTCACCATTTCTCATACGTAGCAAGAAGAAATATGTGGACTAACATCTAGCCTAATGAAATATATCTTATGTTTGGATTTTTTTGAGCCATAACTTTTAGATAAGAAGCTAACTTGATGGAGATATGAATGCCTTATTGAACAGATTTATACATTTAGGTAACTCATGAAAAGAAGCATATAGAAATCAATAAAACAACATTGGATTGAGAGAGCCATGTTTGGATGGTCACCTGAAAAGAACATCCTACTCCGTAAAATTAGGAATTAACTCCATGACTTGTCTCCAAAAAGATATTTTTCTCACTTATATTTTCCATCATAATGAAAACAAAAAAAGAGTATAAAAAAACATTGATAAAAAATAATAACTTAAAATTTGTAAATATTTATTTAAAATAAAAAATAAACAACTATGCATGATCCGATTTATCAAATTCTAGAGTGTGTTCATCTAGTTGTTTATATTTTTCCATTTATTTTAAGGAAAAAATAGGTCCACTATCCAACACATTCGATGTGCCCTACAACCTTCATATTTTTCACTATGTATTAAGTAAAATATCCCATTAGTATTTAATCATTTACAATAAAAGGTTATTTTTTTAATTTTACTAATAAAATAAATCACAAGAAACAAATAATTCATAATACAGTGATTCTAAAAATCCATATTTATGGAGTATTTTGATGTTCTTCACATTTATATGTTCAAAGAGACAATGCTAATCGTTGGGGGTTTTTGGTGCTCCTTTTTGTTGTAGAGGATGGAAAATTTATTGGATGAAGAGGATTTGTGATGAAAAGTAGATGGCCAGGTATCTCCCACATAGCTCTTCACCACACTTAAGTATCTATTCCATTGTCCCCTTGTATGTTACTATTATGCATATCATGGCCTCCACACACACACACAAACACAAACACACACACACACACACTATGTTTTCACAAAGAACTTGTGCGATCAGACTCTATGAGTGGACCACCTTCTTGTGAGGCCTTACACGCTTAGTATCCACACATGCATCCCTCATGGAGATCCCCTATATAAATTCTATGTTTGTCTTATCTCTTTTTAATGATGCAAACTTTTCAACAATTAGACTCCCATTTGAGGGGGATTCAAAGGAGAGAAGAACGTCACATTAATGGGAGGAAGAATACCAATTGTGTGTGTCCAAGACTTCCCATTCAATTCAAGGGATGTTCTAAGATAAAATATAAGGATAACAAATAAATAGTGTTATTGTGCTATTTGAAGATATAAACACTTAGTATATTATGAAAGACCACTTTCCCTATATTTGTTAAGAAGTAGGGTTAAGGAACTCATCTTGGGTGGAACATACAAGGGTGTCACAAGCCCAAATTACCACATGAGTATAATACTGGGGTTCCACATTCCCATTTCACCCTATGAGGTCCATACTAGGGTGATACTTTTCACCACTCTCCGTAATTGGGCATAACATATCCATACCATGTACACTAGGGAAATACTTTTTCCATATCCACTATATGAGGGAAACACTTCATCCATCCCTCCAAATAGGGAAGTAATTTTTTCTATCCTCTACCAGTAGAGAAATTATATTTTCCATCAGATTTTGATGTTGGTTACTAAATAAGAAACATTTAAAAGAACACTGATAGTATTTTAACCTCAGTTATGAGATAACCATTATTAAAGGCCCATCCTTATAAATTTTGAAATTATTTATCACATAACCAATATCAAAACCTGATTTTTGATATTAGTTATGTGATAACACAAAATAATAAATCTTCAAAAACACATGATTCTTTCACCATGCCCCATTATTTGTCTAAAAAACATAGAGACCTTAATCTCACAATCTGATGACCCCATGATTTCTTCATTCAATTCCCTCTATCATTGTCATTTGAGTTGAGATCTCCCAATTTCTGATCACCAGAGTTGTGTTTCATCAATATTCTCTCTTTTATATCATTATTTCTTCTTCATTAGGGTTTAGTTTCCCTCAATCGATTTACTCCCACAAGAGTTTCATTCTAATTTTCTCATTTGAGTTTTATAATCTTCAGTATTTGATAAAAATTCTCATCCATACTTCTCTTTAATTGGTTGCAATATATTGTTTTTCTATTGGAGATTTGAATATCTTAGTCAAATATATTTGGACCAAATATCTATATTTTGTACCAAAAAATTTTAATTTTAGTTTTAGAATATTAATTAGTTTTTTAGAGATAAATTGAATTCAGTTATTTAGTTATTTATATATACATTTTTAGTTATAAATTTTCATTTTCATTTTCTATTTGTGGTTTTATTTTTTTATTATTATAAATTATTTTGAATATAAATTGTAGTTATAATTTTTTATGGTTCTAGTTATTTTATTTATAAATTATTGTTTTTATCAATTTTTTGTAATTATAATTTTTGGTGGTATTTTTTTTAATTTTTTTTCTTATAAAGTATTATTTATAATTCTTTTTATAATTATAAATGTTTTTTGTTATAAATTATTTTCTTCATACAAATCATTTTTGAATTATATATTATGTATTTGTTATAAAATGATATTGATAAGTAGTTTTATCATTATAATAATTTTTAGTAATAAATTGTTTTATGATTATGAATAATTTTCCATATATATGTATAGTTATAATTTATTGGTTATAAATTTATTTATGCTTTTATATTTATGTTCCTATATATTAACAATTTATCTATTTATATATTTGTTTAAATATTTCTAATATATTCATCAAATATATTTTATTTTAGGTAGTTGATGGATCGTGATTGGATTTATACATGATGAACTAGTGATGAATATGATAAAGGGGTCAGAAATTTTAAGGAATTTTTTAATCAAAATATTGAATACCAAGATATGATTTTCTATCCAGGAAATATGTGTTTTAATATGAGAAAATTTTAGTATATTGAAATCAATGATCATATTTTCAATTACAGATTAAATCTTGGTTATACGCACATGAAATGGTATTGTGAAATAATGAATAAGTCAAGATGATGTGTTGATGGAGATGTCCAACATGAGATATAGGATCTTCTAAAAAATTAATTCACAATGTAGGAATTAAAATAAATTAAAGAACAATAAGTGATGAATTATTGTATGGAGATACTAATAAAACACTATTCCTTAGTTGTACTAAATTTATAGTGTTATCAGAATATAAATATTAGTTAAATTGAAATAAATAAATGGTTGTTGTGATAAATGTTTTACTAAATTTATTGAAATTTTAAAAAATATACTTATATAATGAATTGGGATTTTAGATTCTTATTATGATTAATAAATACTACTCTTAATGGGATTGGGTTATAAGAAGATAAATGTTTTCTCCCAAAGACCGTGTGAATATATGAAGGAATATAAAAGATTTTTTATAATGTTATAAATTTGGGACATCATGGTATAAAAGGGATGATAAATACAATTGTGGTTTATTATTAAGAATAGTGAAAAAAACCTCCAATTAAATAAATCCAGAATATTTTAAAAATTTATCACTTGGATTGTTTATTTTGAAATTAAAATAATATAAAGTTGCTATGATTGAATAAAGATGATTTAATCTCTAATATAAACCTACATCACCCTAATAATTCAATAAAATGGAAGATATTTGATAAAAAATTTCTTAATATTGGGAATAAATTTAGAAATATCATAATGGGATTGTGGAAAAATGTAATGATTCTATACCAGATCCCAAATATCCAATATAGTTCACAAAATGTTGTAACTGACTGAACTAGTATGACCTTCCAAATTAATCTATTTATCTTTCCATAAGTACTCAAGTGCACCTCCCATATACTTGAGGCTGCAGACTCTTAGAGAGGGTATGGAAATATATAGGAGGGATAATTTACCCTTGAAAAAGAGTTCAATAATAGTGTAAAATTAAGAAACATCTCCATATATATTAACAACATCATATTATAAATTGTATAAATAAATAGTTATAAATAGTTTACAACATGACCTTCTTCCTACCCTAATCTATATCTTAAACCTGGTCTTCAATAACTTTTGATCTACCCCTACAAAATCCATAGATTCATCAGAAGTGGCTCTACTCAACCACACAACACTGGGCACAAAACCCATCCATTTTTTATATTTTTATTAAACTAATGGTAGACATACATATCTACATCCACACCAAAGTGAATATAAAGGGGGTGAGAAATAAATCACTGAAAGACACCACTAATGGTGGAACCAAACATCTACTATTGTAAAAAGTGTGTGCATAGGAAATATTCCTAGCTAGACTAAATAATGACGGCTTTCATAATAAAAATATACAATTAAAGATGAATCATAAATGAAACTTCTGTCCTAATGAACCACCCATGATTAACTTAACCTACTTGAGATAATTCTATAAAATAGGTGAACACATGGATTACATAGCAACCTGATATAACACATGAGGAACGTATGCTAGATCATAACGAAGATACCAAATGTTTAACAAGCCAATGATATTGAATGCTAGAAACTAAGGTTTCACCATATAAATCCACGAAAAAAAACACTTACATTCTCTAAGACTCTAGTAATATGTAATAAAATGGAAATAGGAACATTGACCAGATTGAGAGATTCTAAAAATTCCACATAACTCTTGTATAAATAACGAAGTCTATTTTGAATTATGGGGATGGAAAAAACCATATACCCTATCTAAAATTTTCACTAGAAAATAAATAAATCCATATTCAAAAAAATAATAATAACTAAGAGGATTCACTCATTTAGATAATCTATTATATTATTATTATATACTAATTGTAATCAACTGAGGATAGCACCAAATCAATCTTATGGATAATTCCTAATCAGATAGAATCAAAAATCTATCCTCTCAAATATGATACTTGAGTGAGAAAAATCTTAAAAATACTAGGAATAATCCATAAAATCAAGGTTTAGTCTAATATCAAAATCCATTATCAAGAACACAACAACAGTAGGATCAGACACCTATCACTGGGTTTTAAGGTGGAACTCAAAGTCACCAAAAATAAACGAGCACTGACCCTCTTCTAGGTCAATAAAACATGACATTCTCTCAGTCACCTATATTATGTCCATAAGAAATATGGGACTAGAATAATATGGGGAACCTTTTTAAGTGACTTTGTCTGTTAATCCATACATGAAAATCATCTCACCAATAATGGGAAACCTCAATTAACACCATTCCCATAACATAATTCAAAAGTAGGCATCATTAACACCCAAAGGGGAATCCTCAAGGGTCCCTTAGACACTTATCAACTTGTCTAAATGGCACCCAACCATGATCGAGACCCCATGAAAGTAACCTAGAACAAATGATTTGACCGAACAAATCATTAAGAATGAGCCAAAAAGCCTCAACCCCTTAATACATGGGAAATTGGACCTAATGTTCAAGGACCTACCCATAATCCTCACACCATACACCCTATTATTCCCAAACCAATTCATCACTTGATCCTTCATTACACAATTTGTGTAATGAATATCAATAAATCACCTTGGAATTCCCCATGCTAAATTTTCCAACCACCCTTCTCCCCTCACTCATGTCGCACAAAAACTTATCTCCTAGGATATATCTCAATGAAAAAATCAGAGAAAAACCTTTCGGGACACCATATAGCTGGAGGGTTCTAAATCCTAAACCTTTATGGGAACCTCCCTTCCAACCTTAAATAGTTTAATGCATCCCTCCATGACCCTTAAGCATCAATATTCTTTAATATCATATCCCATGTAGAAGTAAATAGTTGAAAGGGAATATATGCAAGTCCAAAAATGATCCAAGGGTGAAGAGTATACCTAAAAACTCTCTGAATTCCCCTACCTATATCCATAAATAAAAAACATAAGAGGTAGGTACTTGATTTACTATCTAATAGGGGGATTTCTAAACAGAAATCATTTTATAGGACTTATAAATCTCATGATTTCCCAATATAAATAATTACGTTCCCCAAGGGTCACTAAAAACACCAACATCCATTGAAAAATTATAATTAAATTAATAAATGACTATTAAACTACGGATAGACACAAAGACTAAACACCTGAAATAAATTATGTTGAGATCACTAAATCTTTTACCTTGTCTGCACTCCACCAACACATTGAGAACCTACCTCATGCCACATAGAGAGTCATTTAATTATACATATTTATAATTATTATTTAATAGAATTCAAATAGGCATAAATTCCCTAAAACTAAATGAGGAACCCATTCTTCCTAAAACTATCACCAACCGCCTATAGAAGAATTGTAGTGCTCCACCGATACCAAGCTGAGATAAATCCTTTACAAGAAGCATCCAATTACCTGGAAATACACTTCAATTTAATTGAAAACATTATTAAAATATACTAGTTGTCATACCTTCATTGAAATGTCATGAGATAATTTTCATTCCTATTCACAAGATTTCCTCTCTCAAATACATGCAGAATCCCCCTAATTCTTTGTTGATTCTACCATTTTTTAGTGGAATCAACACCGAAAACCTTAACAGGAACCACTAAAATCAAAAAGAGGAAAATAAGAAGAAGAACAGAGGAAAGAGTGGAATATTTATAGTTCAAATTTCTAAAGGCCACACCCAAAAATCACTCCAAAAAAAGGGGTACTCATGAGGAATATAGAGAGGTAGGGGAAGATAACCCATATGTGAAAGGGTAAATAAAGGGATGGGAAATTAATTCCATGGGGGAAGAGATTCCTTCCCCCCATTTTAATGAAATTCAGGAAGGATGGATGGTTTATTTGCAGGGTTTTCAAAACCATGAACCAATAATGATATAGTAATTATCTGAGCCAACACCCAAAACATGGTTCAAAGGCATGGTTTACTAAACCATGCACCAACTATGAAAAACCATACTAGATCACCTTTATAACATCTAGATATTTTTAGAATACTTAATCTACAACCATGTGAAATCTATGTTCCCTAGGCAAGAAAGTAACTCACCGCACAATGTTTTATCTGGAACCCATATAGTCTCCTTCAATATGAGAGATAACTATGAACCTATGTCATGCACTACATAAACTAAATTGAAAACTCCTAGATAAATAAATCCAAGTTCTCAACCATTCCACTAAAAGTACAACCATGAAAAAATAGGTCCAAGCATCAAACCCAACCTTCCCTCTCAATCCAACCTTATATCTAAAAAAATTCAAATAACTACACCTTTCATGACAAAGTGGTCCTCAATCCTAGATATATAACTTCACATGATAACCATAGGCACCAGGAATCTCACCCCGGATCAAGACACCTGTGAAGTACCATCCCTCACCAAGCCACCATCGGGGATTACAAAAGCTACACCAAAATTATATGGTCTTTATACGTCCCTTAATGAAGTTAATTCCTTTATATCACCAGTAAACATCTCCCCACATGACCGATAATTAAAAGAAAATACCTGTAGTTTAATTGAGTAGAATCCCACCAAGAATATATATGGGAAAACCCCATATAAGCTCTTATGCACACTATAAAAAATTGGACCTCTACTATTTGTGAAATCACACAAAGGGAGATACATTCCATGAGAATCCTATGTGCCAAGAATTACACATGTACAAAGACTTTCTTCCAATGAGATAAGATAAAAAAATAAAACTTAAATAAAAAATCCATATGCACTACACTAGGTGAAATTATAAAAATTTAAAAATAAAAACCATGAATAGAAGTCCAATAACCTTGGAAACTATTACTTCCCATCATAAAAATGTTTTCATGATGCACCAGTCCTCAGTTTTTCCTAAGCTTTGACACATCCTTATACCACATGAATACCAACTACCTAAATTTTAAGAAAAAAAATCTACGATAACATTTTGGTATTAACCAACCTAAATAAAATAGGCACATCACCTGATCGGTTTCACCACAAGGTCTCATGTGTACATTCTTATATGCTAGAGGCCAATCACTATTGAAAATGGTGTGAAAATACACTGTGGGGAGACTATACCCTCAGATCAGAGTGAAATGATAATTGTAAATAACCAAAACCATCAACATCCATAATCAGTATTAGAGTATTCCTAATAAATAATTTAAATGAAACCATTCCATAGTATATAAAATGTGACATACTATCATACAAAATAATATAGAAATTTATAATAACTGATCCCCCACTAGTATAATAGCATATATTAGATAAAAAATAATGAAATCAATTTATACAACATTGTCTACTACCAACCCCAATCCATACCTTAATCCTACTATCAAATACTTAATGAACTACACAAACATGATCCTCAGACTCCACATGAGATGCTTTAGATAATTATATCACACTAGTTCTCTTCCCCGCTTACTGTGTATCCTATTATCAACCTAAACTAATTTATAAGGATCTAGATGCACAAAAAAGTGATCATACATGGGGTGAGAAATAAATATCAATAGGCCACCCCCAATAATGGAAACTACCTCTATATGTCATAAAATGTTTTTGCGCCCATGATATTCCTAGCCTAGTCAAATAAAGACATCTCAAATAATTAAAATTAAGATATGAATACAAAAAAATGTTGCTCCTTAGGTCCTTGTTATACACCAAATATTTAGAAAAAAAAGCTTCTTCCAATGCTGTAAAACACTAAACAAGTGTGTTAACATTAAATATGATATAATATATCAAGTTTGTTATCCAGATCTTTATAAATATCTAATAAATCTAACAATCCAATAGAATATATGGCTAGACCTTGGTAGCTCACCCTACATTTCTAAGACAAAAAAACCCCACTACTTCGCACTAGGATTATAATAGCCAGACCAAGATTGGAAATAGAAACTCTAACCAAATTAAGAGAACCCACCCTTGTCTCGATAGTCTTATAAAACTATCAAATATCTTTCATGAATAGGGCCATAATTGAAAATGTAGTCCCTTTCCAAAAAGTCTAGAACCATGGAATTGGGGCCCTAATCAGATTGAAATGAAAACTTGGGGGATAAATAATCCATATTAACTATTATGTCCATGTACCCACAAATACTAGAAAAATAATAGAAAATAAAATCAATATTAAGGCCAACACCCAATAAAATAATATCCCAGTGGTCTCCTCTCAAATTTGATAATTGATAACTAGAAACCTCAAACATCCCTAATAAAACTAGTTAAAAAAATGGGTTGATCTAATATCTGAACAAATCATGAATAATAAAAACACAATGTACTCACATGACTAGTAATTAAGATAGAATGTGACACTAAGAGAATTCAATGTTTAAACAAGTACTTATCCTTGATTTGGTTAGAAAAACAAAATGATCCCTTAGTCCCATAGATAATTTCATCCAAAAAGTAATTCTCCATAAAGTTGTTCTCAATCTGCATGTAATGGGATCTAGAACATCATTGATTAGAAACCCACACAAAAGGCTATCCTTGGGGGTCCTTTAGTATTTTATCAGAATTATCTTAATGTAACCCAGCAATGGATCAAACCCCATGAAATCAATCTAGTAGAACGTCTATAACTAAATTAAACATTAAGTAATAGTTCAAAATTCTGAACTACTCAAACCCTAAACAACTAGCCTAGACGTTCAAAGACCAACCTATGATCCTCAAACTAGACCCTATTGGGATTCCCATGTTAAGTCACTACTCGATCCTGCCTTTTGAAAACCACCTAAAGAACCTCAAAGAAGTTATTTGGCATCCACCATGATACGTCGTACCAAAAACTAAGGACAACCACCTGGCTCTCACACCATATCCCTCTTATGTGATCTCTTAAATAAGACCTCAAAGAGAATCTTAGCCACAAAAAATTTACTTGGAGGGTTTTGAATCAAAAATCTTGATGGGAACCACCAATCCGAACTTAACTAATTAAAATCATCACACCACAACTCCTAAAATATTATGGTCCTCATTATCATTTCCGAGGTATAAAACAACACTCTAAAGGGACTATATAAAATTCTTCATATGATCCATGGGTGGATAAGATACCCAAATTCCTCCCCCATTCACTACTTCCACACTCCACTAATAATTATATGAGGCATGTCCTATAATTACAAGCTCAGAGAAGGGGTTTTTAAAATAAAAACACTTATAATAGACATTAGAAGGCCACAATTTCCTAAATAAAACTCACAGTAAACCTGAATGATCTCTTAACTCACCCATAATCATCGTAAAATTATAGTAATAAATGAAAAACTATTAAAATTGGAAAGAACATAAAGATTTAACAATCAACCTATATCATGAAAATATTATTCAAGATTTAAGCCCATGTCTATGCTCCAAAACACTTTTGGAACCTTCCTCATTCCACACATAGGGAAAATTAATTATAAACATCTAAATTTAATTATTTTAAATCTATCAAATAGGCATAAATTCCCAAAATCATTCTATTGTCCTTTTTCTTTTTGAAACCATGAACAAAAACTTATAGAAGGCCTAAAAAACACCCTAGAACAAAATGTGACAAAATTTACTGACACTTAATTCCAAATTACATGTAAATTACAATCAATTAAATTTAATACATAATAAAAATTTATTAAGAATCATTCATTCATTGAAATGATGTGCGATGACATATGATCCTTGTCCTAGGAAATCCACTTGTCAGGACACAAAGAAGCCCCATAATTCTCATTAAATTCCACCATGATCTAGTGTAATCATCAACAAAATTCTAAATGGGAAACCATAATAATTAATGAGAAGAAAAAAAGAATAAAAAAAGAAAATATTGGAAGATTATCACCTCAAATTGTTAAAGAATGCAGAAAAATATGACCTAATGCAAGGGGGTGAAGGGTGAAGAGTGAGATGGAGGGGAGGGTTTTCTATGCATGTAAGAGGAAATAATGATATAGGGAGGGACATAATACTAATTGGGAAATGTTTATTTTACATCATTTGAATTAAAATCATGTAGGCTCCATGGTTTGGCTGTACAGTTTTCCATACAATACCCTTACCATGAAATATTCACTATTCAATCAAGAACCCATCACATTATTTTTCTAATTCAATTCATGAACCATGGGATAATCATGAAATACCAAACTGAACTCCCTGCATAACATCTATATAGATTCATCATATATCATATTCAACTATCCAAAAGGTGAGCAACATGGACTTGAAGGCCACTCACCCAACACAGATTACTTTGGAACCCACATGGTCTCATCCAAACAATGTGATAATCACTAATATGATCTATCAAATATATTAACATAACAAAAATTCATTTATCCTCACATGGTTTCAGGTTATTCACTAAACTGTGCAAACCAAAAAATGCACTAGGGTTAAAAACCATCCAAAAAATCCATCTTACACCTGAATCTCTCAAAACTCGCCCAAAAACCCAATCCACCTCATGAGCCTTAAAAACCGTCCACCTCCTTGACTCTCTACACCCGATTCCTTCCTCATCGGATAGGGTATTCCATGGCAGGGTGATGTTGGTCTGTGACTGAGGTTTTAGATCCAACAGCCTGAGGTCTACGCCTTTCTTCCAATATGTGCGGTTATTGGTTTGTTGTGGTATTCAAGTCCAAACAGGTTGGTGGTGATAGGATCTGGGCAACAAGAATCATTCTGGAGATCTATTTAGGTTCTTCTATTATCCTTTTCTATGGTAACATATGGTTTGTGATGAATTGGTTTAGCCTGTGTTACAGTTTTTTGCTTCTTTTGTGATTTGTGTTTTTGTTATGGATATTTTTCTCAACGAGCCTTGATTTCCCTTGAAATCCTCACTAAAATTGACATTATTGACAGAAAGGTTTTTTTGGTTATGATTTTATCTGATTTGGATGGAAGGAAGATGCTCCCTTTGATGACGATTATGTGTTAGTGAATCTTTTGGAATACAGGTGATTATGGATTTCTGCAGTTTTTGAGTTTTTTCATGTTTTTGATGGAATGGTCATTGTTGTGTGTTTTGATGGTATGTTTTTCAAAGGAGGGGAGTTTGTGATACTGGACTCAACTTCATGAAACATACTCCAAAGGTGGTTCCAGAGCTGGCGGTTCATCTTTACAATGTTTATTTATTTGGTTGTTTGAGAGGGTATAACGTCAGCCATCAGATCAGGTATATACTTTGACACATGGCACTTTCTTGCTGAAGAGCCTTAAAATCATGGAGAGCTACATCATGATCAAATACTGCGAGGAGCAGTACTATGATGTATTTCTGGTTTTACTCTTTTTATCCTTCGAGTGTAATTTTCATATGCCAATGATTTATGATCAGGTTTCTACCCCCTATATTGTAACACCCCAAGATTTCAGAGTGTGTTATTCCTTAAAAATAATTCAATAACTTCCACTACACGCAACACCGAGTTCAATCACACCATTAAAAGAGGTCATGAATAGTATTAACTACATTTTGAACTTTATATAATCCTTATAATTTTAGAATCCCTATTATGAGTTTCTTAGTCATAATGCAAGAACAGATTCATTTTCAGTATTTCACTTTTATCAACTTCAAATAGTGAAACCTTTTTAAATACAATATTTTAAACTTTTTGACTAAATGGGGACATCAAAAATTTAAAATGAAACACCCCAAGCTTCCACGGTACGTTTCCCTTTGAATAATGTGATAGCGTGTGTTGTACGCAACACCGAGTTCTAACACACCATAACCAATCAAACTAGCAGTTATAAATAGTAATACCTACTTTTTGAAAATATATATATTTTATATTTCAAAATGGACTTCATTTTTGGATTCTGAATATCGAATTTAGCCTAAGGTGAAATTTTGGTACTTTTCGGATAACTTTCATATTTTGATGAATAGTGAAAATTACTAAATTTTAATTAAAAACAACTTTTTTAATCAAAATAATTAATAGTGATAAATTATGAATTTTAGTAGTTTTAAAGTATATTTAGAATATATTTTTACCATTTAATATAATGTTGGTCATTGGACATAATTTTACAATTAAACCGAACATAAACAAGTGTCAATCTTTTGATAGTTATTATCTCTTAAAAACACGCTTTTTGTTTTAACAGCGGGAATTAATTTTAAATTAATTTCTGCCACTTCTGTGTTTTGAATTTAGGAAAATGGATTCCATATTTGGAATCAGGATGTCCAAATTATGTAAATAGGTAACTTTTATTTTTAGACATTTTGAATAATTACTGCGGTAAATATTTTATTTACCATGGTTAAAGGGTAAATCCGGTAAATAAGGGTTAAAAAAATAATATTATAATAATACAAAATTACCCTAAAACGTGTCTTAACCCTATTGGTTGATACATGGTCGACCATGGGCATCTTTTTGTCTATTTTGGGACCCCATGGATCCACTTGTGAGTGATAATGACACTTTATTTTAATTAAGTTAAAATGAATACAAAAATGGCATAAGCTTACATCTTTTAAAAGAACAATTTTTACATAGGGTTATACATGTTGGATTTTCGATTATAAATATTCATTAGAAAGATAAAAAGATTTACTACATGATGATATTTTATTTATAATTTTTAGAAATCAAATAAGTTAAATTATTAATGACACAATGATGATGCAGTAATTACTATAATATTAAAAAGTTAAAATAAGTGATATTATAAATACCCAAATAATTATAATATGAAACTTTTAATGAATTAAACTAATTTTATAGGATAATATGATATATTAGGATTGATTTAATTGACTTTGTTCGAAGTAATCAATCTGTTATGAGTTTCACAAAAATCAACTAATGAATAGTGTCAAAATTGACATAAAAGAGTTCTTAAAAAAATATTATATTATTAATTGATATTAAATTCCTAAAAATCTAAGGTTCGGCCAAGAGACTTATATCATGATAGGTTAATCATTAATGGACCACTTGGGGGTCGCTTGGATGTATATGGTAAGTTTATTAACCATATAATATAAAAATACAAAGAGACATTGTAAAAGTGAAACTAATTAACTTAGAGTTAATACTTAAAGATAAGGTTAATATAAGTACCCAAACCTGTCTAAATTCTATTGGATGAGTTGTTTTCGACCTATCCCCACCTCATACTTTGAATAGTCAACTTTGGAGCCTTTGGAAACCGAATATGAATTTATTATAAATTAATATTTCTAGCTTTTCCAAAAGTGCCCCTCACCCCTCTTATAAAAGGGCACTCCTCCTTCTCTTTTCCTCACACCTCTCAAGCCACTTGGATCGTCCAAACTCTGCCCAACTAAGCTCCCCACATCCCTCTCCTCCTCCTTGAAGCTTCCCCTTAGGCAGAAAGCATTTCAAGAAGTCCTTTGGTTCCAACCAAAGTGAGTTACCTAAATTAAAGGTAACGATTTCTCTTAAATTATTTTCATTTATTTTGCTTCTTCAACCCCCAAAATCTTTTTATTTACTTTCTTTTGTAACAACACCAGTATCCACAATATACTAGGATGTTGTTATAAGAAGGATTCAAACTACACATACACACAACTCCATCTAATGGATGATGAACATAATGTTTCTGTGGATGGCAGACTAACACCTCACGAAACGATGATTGTTCAAAAACATCTTACCGCCTCTCATGGTGGCCATTATGATGGCACTGTAATTAAATATGATATTAATGATATATATTTTATATATAAGCTTCTGTAATTCCATTTTATTTCATACCATTATTCGTTTCATGTTGTATATACATACGATAATTTCATTTGAGGAAGTGCGGACTACCGCCCCCTTAAAATGATATGACTCGTTCATACCACACATGGAACGTATAAAGGATGGTGTTAATGAACATAAGTAACATATATAAAATATTATATTATACTGGAATAGTAATATACCTTTGTATCATTTGGATTCGATTCTTTTAAAATAAAAATTAAATGGAAGTAGCGTTCGTGCGTACGTACGGACTACCGTCTCCACGAACGCGATGAGATTCATTCTCCATCGTATCCATTCAAGTATAATTATCATTTAATGATTTAAAAATTATGTTTAAGGACTTGATATCATTCTGGATATGAATAAGATACAACAAACATGACTTATGTAACAAAACATATAAAATAAAATGAGTAAGTTAACACCCGAAACGACGATAATTCTAAGATATTATTAACAAATCAATGTTAAAAGATCATATATGATATCATATTAATATATATGATTCTTGTATAATTTAATAACAATTATTTCACCATTATACAGGAGGTTAACCTACCCCAACCAAGGAAAAGTACAAGGTAAGGGTTATTTCACAATCTCTTCATTATCCGAGGTTGTATTATACGTAATAATCTACTGGGATCTCTTTATCATCCACATCCATGTTTCTTCGAAATGTATTTCAAAACATTTTTACTATTTACAAGAATATGGGTTAAAGTCATTTATACCCTTGTTTGACTTTTTATAAGAGGTTTATAAAGGAATCTTTCCGTCGTTTTCAAAACAAGTTCCTTTTTAACCTTTTCGACAGAATTGAGGTAAGAATGTTTTTTTTAACTTATACGGCGGGTGCGGTTATTTTCCGCCGTTATAAAATCTTTGAAGCCTTCCATACAAGCTTATAAGAATATTTTCAAAGAAAATGTTTTATTTTATATGGATCTTAAATGATTTCAAAATAAAAGGAGATACTTCTTTAAAAAGAATTTTGATTTCATCTATGTCAACATCCTTTGATGGATTTTAAGATTATTTGAAGTTGATTTATTATAATACAAATCTTCAATATTGTATTGAAGGTTTTGTGATATGTTTGAATGTGGATGTGCTATTTTATACCATTCATAGTTTATGGTGAAACTATTGACATTTCATATGCTAGTTTTAACCCGAATGTTTATGTTATATTTCAAACTTTTCTTCAGATGAATGTGCTAAACAAGTATGTTCCGGGTTGGGGACCGGTAAAAGTAAGCCCTCCAGGTTGGGGACTGGTTAAAGTAAGCCCTCCAGGTTAGGGACTGGTAAAAGTATGCCCTCCGGGTTGGTGTCCGGTTATTAGAGGCACTCCGGGTTGGTGTCCGGTTATTAGAGGCACTCCGGGTTGGTGTCCGGTTATTAGAGGCACTCCAGGTTGGGTTCCGGTTAGAAGTAACCCCTAGGACTTGGGATGAGGCCTAGACAAAGAAATTAACGTTTAGAATTATGCATTCCAACATTATGAAAGTGTTTATTGATATTGCATGTGATTATTCAATTAGTAGAATATCCATGTGAACAAGTAAATGGAATTATTTCATTTTACTTTTGCCATACTATGTTGAAGTTCAAGTTTAAAAGGCTTTTGTTTTAGTAATTCATTGCCTTAAATGTTTACGCTTATTTTGAATGTTCCGCTATATTGTTATCCTTACTGGGCATTTGAGCTCACCCCTTTTCTATGTTTTATTTTTCCCAGGTAGTGAAGAAGTAAATTATGATTGACTTGCAGGGATATTATGAGGGGTTAATAGTGTGGATATGAAGACTTTGTTGTTGTAGTAGTTTTTCGTTTAATGATGTAATGTAAAACTTATGAATATATCTAGTAATTCCAAGGCTACTAAACCAATCGGTCTTTCGAGATTTGATCTTTCTTGTGATCATGCCAATGTTATGTAGTAATGCACCGACTCTGGGTAGCTGGGGTCGGGGCGTTACAGTTGGTATCAGAGGAAGTTTAGTACAAACCTTGGAAGCTAGATTTAGATAAACTCTGATTAGAGAACGTAGACCTAAGATGAACTTTGAGGATTAGTATAGAAGAACTTCCTAGAATTTTGGTGTTGTAGAGATTTTGTGAGTTTTCCGAGCAATACATCTCTGTCTGGATACGAGCAGGTAGAGGCGGCTCTGGCACAGATGTACCTAGGGGTAAAACCCGAAAACACCGCTTTGAGCTAGACTCGAACGGGAACTGGTGCACGACAACGGGCCTTGCTGCACTCTTGGTTACGACACTCCCGGGGGATATGCTTAGGATAACTCTCATTTTCATTACAAATCATTATGAAGGGTTTATGAGTAAATAATTCCCCAAAGAAAACATTTTTATGATTATGGATTATATCCATAAATAGTTCAATTTATGTTAAGTGTTTTATAAGTATGGGATTATGTATTTTGATTCATAAACTGATCTAGTGTATGCCATTGTTTAGAAATGGCACCCATTAGAAGGAATGAGAACTCCAGAAATGCACATGATCCAAAGAGAAGGGATGATCATATCTTTCATGGTCTTAAAATAGAATTTATAGGAGAAATAGTCTCCCATGTATTATCATCATATGAAGAAATAATATCATGTGTTGATAAGATAAGTAAAGAGTTTACTGAGTCCTATGGCTTTGAAGGGAAGCAAGAGAAGAAAAGGATGGAAGAGAGAAAGTTGGATAAAGGGAAGAGGGAAAAGAAGAATTTTCCCATATGTAGTAACTGTGGAAAGAAACACCCTGGAACTTGACTGAAAAGAATGGGAGTTTGTTATAAGTGTGGAGGAAAAGGGCACAAAGTACGTGACTGCAAGGGTAAGAAAATGGTTTTAAATGTACAATGCTTCATTTTCAAGGATTTTGGACACTACGCGAACCTATGTCCCAGTCATCAGACTATGCTGCAAATGATGTTATTGGATAATAATCAAGTTATGATACTACCACAGATGAAGAGGAATGATTAGAGTTCTTATGTTGATTATGTCAATTTAGTGTTGTATCAACAATGTACTTGTTATAATAATTATGGAGTATATAAGGATTGTACTGCAGTACTATTTCATTAAGGACTTGAGATTGTGTGGAAAAAAGAAAAGTGACTCAATAGCAGGTTAAATTTTTGGAAAATATATGGTTGAGAGAAAGATAAACCATAATATGGTTCAGATACCGAGGTGGTGATTTTAGAATAATACATGATTGATTTGGATAAATTATATTGGATATTATTTACTACCTTGAAGCTGATTAATGATTTTTATATTCCATCATTGTTGGGGTTTAAAACATTTTTGGATTAATGAAGTATATCCAGCATTCTATATGGAATAAGGGAACATGAATGTAATCAACAAGGAATATGGTAATACATGATGAAGGTATTCATATGCTATTACGGGGTAAAAAGGATCTATATTATGTTTACCTTCCTTATAAATGTTGGACTGTGAGTTTGGATAGAAGTATTTTGGATAGTTCTAGTTTGGATTATTTTGGTTTTCCATAAAAGGACAACCCGGAGGTCGGGCGGCAACCCGTCGCGTCCGGCAAGGCTGCGAGACTTGAACCCGCAACCGAAGGGCGACAAGGGTGTATCACCTACCACTGGCCCACGAGATGTCCTGGATTAAGTAATGTAGTTTTTATTAAAAGATCTGGTAGATGAATTATAAATTCGTTTATTTTGGAACCCTGTACGAATAGTATAAATATAATTTTTTTTTACGAGTGAATGATGAGTTTATGGTAGAAATTTATTAATGGACAAAACTCTAATTATAAAGTAAGTATATCTCCTTATGATCTTAGCCAATCTCATAAATAAATTCCTCAATATTAAGAAAAGCAACTTAGGAAAAAAAATGTTGTCCTAGATGGTACCTTAAATCATCACTAATTTATGGCTTTGGGATTGTTGGCCTTTTCATAGCCATGTTCTCTACCACTCTCCATCAGATAATTGATGGTTAGATTTCTCTTCCATATCCATATATTCCTACATGGAACCCTAGTATGTGTTATTTTCGGTAATCTTCATACTTTCCACTCTTTATAGAGGCCTCATTAATTCATTTTTCGATGTGGGATTTCAACTAAGATATTTTGAAATGTCAAAAATGTGTTATCCTAATACCCTATGTTTTGTTGAACCGATGGTATTTCAAATCATCATAGATTGATGAATTTAAGGACCTCAATTATACACTTGTTTGTGATTGATGACCTCAATCACTACCTATAAATATTTACGTTTTTCCTCCGATTATATGTCTCTAATTTCCACCAATGTTCTCCTAATCGAGATCATAATTTGGTGGTGACCCTTTGATTTCTCTTTTCCTCATATTAAGACTAAATTTTAGTAACCCAATTTCCGATGTGGGTTTTCCCACAAATATATTTTCTACATTCAACCTTTTATTTTTGAAGAACAATTTCAAATTGCGAGGACGCAATTTATTGAAGGAGGGGAGAATGTAACACCCCAAGATTTCAGAGTGTGTTATTTCTTAAAAATAATTCAATAACTTGCACTACACGCAACACCGAGTTCAATCACACCATTAAAAGAGGTCATGAATAGTATTAACTACATTTTGAACTTTATATAATCATTATAATTTTAGAATCCCTATTATGAGTTTCTTAGTCATAATGCAAGAACAGATTCATTTTCAGTATTTCACTTTTATCAACTTCTAATAGTGAAACCTTTTTAAATACAATATTTTAAACTTTTTGACTAAATGGGGACATCAAAAATTTAAAATGAAACACCCCAAGCTTCCACGGTACGTTTCCCTTTGAATAATGTGATAGCGTGTGTTGTACGCAACACCGAGTTCTAACACACCATAACCAATCAAACTAGCAGTTATAAATAGTAATACCTACTTTTTGAAAATATATATATTTTATATTTCAAAATGGACTTCATTTTTGGATTCGGAATATCGAATTTATCCTAAGGTGAAATTTTGGTACTTTTCGGATAACTTTCATATTTTGATGAATAGTGAAAATTACTAAATTTTAATTAAAAACAACTTTTTTAATCAAAATAATTAATAGTGATAAATTATGAATTTTAGTAGTTTTACAGTATATTTAGAATATATTTTTACCATTTAATATAATGTTGGTCATTGGACATAATTTTACAATTAAACCGAACATAAACAAGTGTCAATCTTTTGATAGTTATTATCTCTTAAAAACACGCTTTTTGTTTTAACAGCGGGAATTAATTTTAAATTAATTTCTGCCACTTCTGTGTTTTGAATTTAGGAAAATGGATTCCATATTTGGAATCAGGATGTCCAAATTATGTAAATAGGTAACTTTTATTTTTAGACATTTTGAATAATTACTGCGGTAAATATTTTATTTACCATGGTTAAAGGGTAAATCCGGTAAATAAGGGTTAAAAAAATAATATTATAATAATACAAAATTACCCTAAAATGTGTCTTAACCCTATTGGTTGATACATGGTCGACCATGGGCATCTTTTTGTCTATTTTGGGACCCCATGGATCCACTTGTGAGTGATAATGACACTTTATTTTAATTAAGTTAAAATGAATACAAAAATGGCATAAGCTTACATCTTTTAAAAGAACAATTTTTACATAGGGTTATACATGTTGGATTTTCGATTATAAATATTCATTAGAAAGATAAAACGATTTCCTACATGATGATATTTTATTTATAATTTTTAGAAATCAAATAAGTTAAATTATTAATGACACAATGATGATGCAGTAATTACTATAATAGTAAAAAGTTAAAATAAGTGATATTATAAATACCCAAATAATTATAATATGAAACTTTTAATGAATTAAACTAATTTTATAGGATAATATGATATATTAGGATTGATTTAATTGACTTTGTTCGAAGTAATCAATCTGTTATGAGTTTCACAAAAATCAACTAATGAATAGTGTCAAAATTGACGTAAAAGAGTTCTTAAAAAAATATTATATTATTAATTGATATTAAATTCCTAAAAATCTAAGGTTCGTCCAAGAGACTTATATCATGATAGGTTAATCATTAATGGACCACTTGGGGGTCGCTTGGATGTATATGGTAAGTTTATTAACCATATAATATAAAAATACAAAGAGACATTGTAAAAGTGAAACTAATTAACTTAGAGTTAATACTTAAAGATAAGGTTAATATAAGTACCCAAACCTGTCTAAATTCTATTGGATGAGTTGTTTTCGACCTATCCCCACCTCATACTTTGAATAGTCAACTTTGGAGCCTTTGGAAACCGAATATGAATTTATTATAATTTAATATTTCTAGCTTTTCCAAAAGTGCCCCTCACCCCTCTTATAAAAGGGCACTCCTCCTTCTCTTTTCCTCACACCTCTCAAGCCACTTGGATCGTCCAAACTCTGCCCAACTAAGCTCCCCACATCCCTCTCCTCCTCCTTGAAGCTTCCCCTTAGGCAGAAAGCATTTCAAGAAGTCCTTTGGTTCCAACCAAAGTGAGTTACCTAAATTAAAGGTAACGATTTCTCTTAAATTATTTTCATTTATTTTGCTTCTTCAACCCCCAAAATCTTTTTATTTCCTTTCTTTTGTAACAACACCAGTATCCACAATATACTAGGATGTTGTTATAAGATGGATTCAAACTACACATACACACAACTCCATCTAATGGATGATGAACGTAATGTTTCTGTGGATGGCAGACTAACAACTCACGAAACGATGATTGTTCAAAAACATCTTACCGCCTCTCATGGTGGCCATTATGATGGCACTGTAATTAAATATGATATTAATGATATATATTTTATATATAAGCTTCTGTAATTCCATTTTATTTCATACCATTATTCGTTTCATGTTGTATATACATACGATAATTTCATTTGAGGAAGTGCGGACTACCGCCCCCTTAAAATGATATGACTCGTTCATACCACACATGGAACGTATAAAGGATGGTGTTAATGAACATAAGTAACATATATAAAATATTATATTATACTGGAATAGTAATATACCTATGTATCATTTGGATTCGATTCTTTTAAAATAAAAATTAAATGGAAGTAGCGTTCGTGCGTACGTACGGACTACCGTCTCCACGAACGCGATGAGATTCATTCTCCATCGTATCCATTCAAGTATAATTATCATTTAATGATTTAAAAATTATGTTTAAGGACTTGATATCATTCTGGATATGAATAAGATACAACAAACATGACTTATGTAACAAAACATATAAAAGAAAATGAGTAAGTTAACACCCGAAACGACGATAATTCTAAGATATTATTAACAAATCAATGTTAAAAGATCATATATGATATCATATTAATATATATGATTCTTGTATAATTTAATAACAATTATTTCACCATTATACAGGAGGTTAACCTACCCCAACCAAGGAAAAGTACAAGGTAAGGGTTATTTCACAATCTCTTCATTATCCGAGGTTGTATTATACGTAATAATCTACTGGGATCTCTTTATCATCCACATCCATGTTTCTTCGAAATGTATTTCAAAACATTTTTACTATTTACAAGAATATGGGTTAAAGTCATTTATAACCTTGTTTGACTTTTTATAAGAGGATTATAAAGGAATCTTTCCGTCGTTTTCAAAACAAGTTCCTTTTTAACCTTTTCGACAGAATTGAGGTAAGAATGTTTTTTTTAACTTATACGGCGGGTGCGGTTATTTTCCGCCGTTATAAAATCTTCGAAGCTTTCCATACAAGCTTATAAGAATATTTTCAAAGAAAATGTTTTATTTTATATGGATCTTAAATGATTTCAAAATAAAAGGAGATACTTCTTTAAAAAGAATTTTGATTTCATCTATGTCAACATCCTTTGATGGATTTTAAGATTATTTGAAGTTGATTTATTATAATACAAATCTTCAATATTGTATTGAAGGTTTTGTGATATGTTTGAATGTGGATGTGCTATTTTATACCATTCATAGTTTATGGTGAAACTATTGACATTTCATATCCTAGTTTTAACCCGAATGTTTATGTTATATTTCAAACTTTTCTTCAGATGAATGTGCTAAACAAGTATGTTCCGGGTTGGGGACCGGTAAAAGTAAGCCCTCCAGGTTGGGGACTGGTTAAAGTAAGCCCTCCAGGTTAGGGACTGGTAAAAGTATGCCCTCCGGGTTGGTGTCCGGTTATTAGAGGCACTCCGGGTTGGTGTCCGGTTATTAGAGGCACTCCGGGTTGGTGTCCGGTTATTAGAGGCACTCCGGGTTGGGTTCCGGTTAGAAGTAACCCCTAGGTCTTGGGATGAGGCCTAGACAAAGAAATTAACGTTTAGAATTATGCATTCCAACATTATGAAAGTGTTTATTGATATTGCATGTGATTATTCAATTAGTAGAATATCCATGTGAACAAGTAAATGGCATTATTTCATTATACTTTTGCCATACTATGTTGAAGTTCAAGTTTAAAAGGCTTTTGTTTTAGTAATTCATTGCCTTAAATGTTTACGCTTATTTTGAATGTTCCGCTATATTGTTATCCTTACTGGGCATTTGAGCTCACCCCTTTTCTATGTTTTATTTTTCCCAGGTAGTGAAGAAGTAAATTATGATTGACTTGAAGGGATATTATGAGGGGTTAATAGTGTGGATATGAAGACTTTGTTGTTGTAGTAGTTTTTCGTTTAATGATGTAATGTAAAACTTATGAATATATCTAGTAATTCCAAGGCTACTAAACCAATCGGTCTTTCGAGATTTGATCTTTCTTGTGATCATGCCAATGTTATGTAGTAATGCACCGACTCTGGGTAGCTGGGGTCGGGGCGTTACAGTTGGTATCAGAGGAAGTTTAGTACAAACCTTGGAAGCTAGATTTAGATAAACTCTGATTAGAGAACGCAGACCTAAGATGAACTTTGAGGATTAGTATAGAAGAACTTCCTAGAATTTTGGTATTGTAGAGATTTTGTGAGTTTTCCGAGCAATACATCCCTGTCTGGATACGAGCAGGTAGAGGCGGCTCTGGCACAGATGTACCTAGGGGTAAAACCCGAAAACACCGCTTTGAGCTAGACTCGAACGGGAACTGGTGCACGACAACGGGCCATGCTGCACTCTTGGTTACGACACTCCCGGGGGATATGCTTAGGATAACTCTCATTTTCTTTACAAATCATTATGAAGGGTTTATGAGTAAATAATTCCCCAAAGAAAACATTTTTATGATTATGGATTATATCCATAAATAGTTCAATTTATGTTAAGTGTTTTATAAGTATGGGATTATGTATTTTGATTCATAAACTGATCTAATGTATGCCATTGTTTAGAAATGGCGCCCATTAGAAGGAATGAGAACTCCAGAAATGCACATGATCCAAAGAGAAGGGATGATCATATCTTTCATGGTCTTAAAATAGAATTTATAGGAGAAATAGTCTCCCATGTAGTATCATCATATGAAGAAATAATATCATGTGTTGATAAGATAAGTAAAGAGTTTACTGAGTCCTATGGCTTTGAAGGGAAGCAAGAGAAGAAAAGGATGGAAGAGAGAAAGATGGATAAAGGGAAGAGGGAAAAGAAGAATTTTCCCATATGTAGTAACTGTGGAAAGAAACACCCTGGAACTTTCCTGAAAAGAATGGGAGTTTGTTATAAGTGTGGAGGAAAAGGGCACAAAGTACGTGACTGCAAGGGTAAGAAAATGGTTTTAAATGTACAATGCTTCATTTTCAAGGATTTTGGACACTACGCGAACCTATGTCCCAGTCATCAGACTATGCCGCAAATGATGTTATTGGATAATAATCAAGTTATGATACTACCACAGATGAAGAGGAATGATTAGAGTTCTTATGTTGATTATGTCAATTTAGTGTTGTATCAACAATGTACTTGTTATAATAATTATGGAGTATATAAGGATTGTACTGCAGTACTATTTCATTAAGGACTTGAGATTGTGTGGAAAAAAGAAAAGTGACTCAATAGCGGGTTAAATTTTTGGAAAATATATGGTTGAGAGAGAGATAAACAATAATATGGTTCAGATACCGAGGTGGTGATTTTAGAATAATACATGATTGATTTGGATAAATTATATTGGATATTATTTACTACCTTGAAGCTGATTAATGATTTTTATATTCCATCATTGTTGGGGTTTAAAACATTTTTGGATTAATGAAGTATATCCAGCATTCTATATGGAATAAGGGAACATGAATGTAATCAACAAGGAATATGGTAATACATGATGAAGGTATTCATATGCTATTACGGGGTAAAAAGGATCTATATTATGTTTACCTTCCTTATAAATGTTGGACTGTGAGTTTGGATAGAAGTATTTTGGATAGTTCTAGTTTGGATTATTTTGGTTTTCCATAAAAGGACAACCCGGAGGTCGGGCGGCAACCCGTCGCGTCCGGCAAGGCTGCGAGACTTGAACCCGCAACCGAAGGGCGACAAGGGTGTATCACCTACCACTGGCCCACGAGATGTCCTGGATTAAGTAATGTAGTTTTTATTAAAAGATCTGGTAGATGAATTATAAATTCGTTTATTTTGGAACCCTGTACGAATAGTATAAATATAATTTTTTTTTACGAGTGAATGATGAGTTTATGGTAGAAATTTATTAATGGACAAAACTCTAATTATAAAGTAAGTATATCTCCTTATGATCTTAGCCAATCTCATAAATAAATTCCTCAATATTAAGAAAAGCAACTTAGGAAAAAAAAATGTTGTCCTAGATGGTACCTTAAATCATCACTAATTTATGGCTTTGGGATTGTTGGCCTTTTCATAGCCATGTTCTCTACCACTCTCCATCAGATAATTGATGGTTAGATTTCTCTTCCATATCCATATTTTCCTACATGGAACCCTAGTATGTGTTATTTTCGGTAATCTTCATACTTTCCACTCTTTATAGAGGCCTCATTAATTCATTTTTCGATGTGGGATTTCAACTAAGATATTTTGAAACGTCAAAAATGTGTTATCCTAATACCCTATGTTTTGTTGAACCGATGGTATTTCAAATCCTCATAGATTGATGAATTTAAGGACCTCAATTATAGACTTGTTTTTGATTGATGACCTCAATCACTACCTATAAATATTTACGTTTTTCCTCCGATTATATGTCTCTAATTTCCACCAATGTTCTCCTAATCGAGATCATAATTTGGTGGTGACCCTTTGATTTCTCTTTTCCTCATATTAAGACTAAATTTTAGTAACCCAATTTCCGATGTGGGCTTTCCCACAAATATATTTTCTACTTTCAACCTTTTATTTTTGAAGAACAATTTCAAATTGCGAGGACGCAATTTATTGAAGGAGGGGAGAATGTAACACCCCAAGATTTCAGAGTGTGTTATTTCTTAAAAATAATTCAATAACTTGCACTACACGCAACACCGAGTTCAATCATACCATTAAAAGAGGTCATGAATAGTATTAACTACATTTTGAACTTTATATAATCCTTATAATTTTAGAATCCCTATTATGAGTTTCTTAGTCATAATGCAAGAACAGATTCATTTTCAGTATTTCACTTTTATCAACTTCTAATAGTGAAACCTTTTTAAATACAATATTTTAAACTTTTTGACTAAATGGGGACATCAAAAATTTAAAATGAAACACCCCAAGCTTCCACGGTACGTTTCCCTTTGAATAATGTGATAGCGTGTGTTGTACGCAACACCGAGTTCTAACACACCATAACCAATCAAACTAGCAGTTATAAATAGTAATACCTACTTTTTGAAAATATATATATTTTATATTTCAAAATGGACTTCATTTTTGGATTCGGAATATCGAATTTAGCCTAAGGTGAAATTTTGGTACTTTTCGGATAACTTTCATATTTTGATGAATAGTTAAAATTACTAAATTTTAATTAAAAACAACTTTTTTAATCAAAATAATTAATAGTGATAAATTATGAATTTTAGTAGTTTTAAAGTATATTTAGAATATATTTTTACCATTTAATATAATGTTGGTCATTGGACATAATTTTACAATTAAACTGAACATAAACAAGTGTCAATCTTTTGATAGTTATTATCTCTTAAAAACACGCTTTTTGTTTTAACAGCGGGAATTAATTTTAAATTAATTTCTGCCACTTCTGTGTTTTGAATTTAGGAAAATGGATTCCATATTTGGAATCAGGATGTCCAAATTATGTAAATAGGTAACTTTTATTTTTAGACATTTTGAATAATTACTGCGGTAAATATTTTATTTACCATGGTTAAAGGGTAAATCCGGTAAATAAGGGTTAAAAAAATAATATTATAATAATACAAAATTACCCTAAAACGTGTCTTAACCCTATTGGTTGATACATGGTCGACCATGGGCATCTTTTTGTCTATTTTGGGACCCCATGGATCCACTTGTGAGTGATAATGACACTTTATTTTAATTAAGTTAAAATGAATACAAAAATGGCATAAGCTTACATCTTTTAAAAGAACAATTTTTACATAGGGTTATACATGTTGGATTTTCGATTATAAATATTCATTAGAAAGATAAAAAGATTTCCTACATGATGATATTTTATTTATAATTTTTAGAAATCAAATAAGTTAAATTATTAATGACACAATGATGATGCAGTAATTACTATAATAGTAAAAAGTTAAAATAAGTGATATTATAAATACCCAAATAATTATAATATGAAACTTTTAATGAATTAAACTAATTTTATAGGATAATATGATATATTAGGATTGATTTAATTGACTTTGTTCGAAGTAATAAATCTGTTATGAGTTTCACAAAAATCAACTAATGAATAGTGTCAAAATTGACATAAAAGAGTTCTTAAAAAAATATTATATTATTAATTGATATTAAATTCCTAAAAATCTAAGGTTCGGCCAAGAGACTTATATCATGATAGGTTAATCATTAATGGACCACTTGGGGGTCGCTTGGATGTATATGGTAAGTTTATTAACCATATAATATAAAAATACAAAGAGACATTGTAAAAGTGAAACTAATTAACTTAGAGTTAATACTTAAAGATAAGGTTAATATAAGTACCCAAACCTGTCTAAATTCTATTGGATGAGTTGTTTTCGACCTATCCCCACCTCATACTTTGAATAGTAAACTTTGGAGCCTTTGGAAACTGAATATGAATTTATTATAAATTAATATTTCTAGCTTTTCCAAAAGTGCCCCTCACCCCTCTTATAAAAGGGCACTCCTCCTTCTCTTTTCCTCACACCTCTCAAGCCACTTGGCTCGTCCAAACTCTGCCCAACTAAGCTCCCCACATCCCTCTCCTCCTCCTTGAAGCTTCCCCTTTAGGCAGAAAGCATTTCAAGAAGACCTTTGGTTCCAACCAAAGTGAGTTACCTAAATTAAAGGTAACGATTTCTCTTAAATTATTTTCATTTATTTTGCTTCTTCAACCCCCAAAATCTTTTTATTTCATTTCTTTTGTAACAACACCAGTATCCACAATATAATAGGATGTTGTTATAAGAAGGATTCAAACTACACATACACACAACTCCATCTAATGGATGATGAACATAATGTTTCTGTGGATGGCAGACTAACACCTCACGAAACGATGATTGTTCAAAAACATCTTACCGCCTCTCATGGTGGCCATTATGATGGCACTGTAATTAAATATGATATTAATGATATATATTTTATATATAAGCTTATGTAATTCCATTTTATTTCATACCATTATTCGTTTCATGTTGTATATACATACGATAATTTCATTTGAGGAAGTGCGGACTACCGCCCCCTTAAAATGATATGACTCGTTCATACCACACATGGAACGTATAAAGGATGGTGTTAATGAACATAAGTAACATATATAAAATATTATATTATACTGGAATAGTAATATACCTATGTATCATTTGGATTTGATTCTTTTAAAATAAAAATTAAATGGAAGTAGCGTTCGTGCGTACGTACGGACTACCGTCTCCACGAACGCGATGAGATTCATTCTCCATCGTATCCATTCAAGTATAATTATCATTTAATGATTTAAAAATTATGTTTAAGGACTTGATATCATTCTGGATATGAATAAGATACAACAAACATGACTTATGTAACAAAACATATAAAAGAAAATGAGTAAGTTAACACCCGAAACGACGATAATTCTAAGATATTATTAACAAATCAATGTTAAAAGATCATATATGATATCATATTAATATATATGATTCTTGTATAATTTAAAAACAATTATTTCACCATTATACAGGAGGTTAACCTACCCCAACCAAGGAAAAGTACAAGGTAAGGGTTATTTCACAATCTCTTCATTATCCGAGGTTGTATTATACGTAATAATCTACTGGGATCTCTTTATCATCCACATCCATGTTTCTTCGAAATGTATTTCAAAACATTTTTACTATTTACAAGAATATGGGTTAAAGTCATTTATACCCTTGTTTGACTTTTTATAAGAGGTTTATAAAGGAATCTTTCCGTCGTTTTCAAAACAAGTTCCTTTTTAACCTTTTCGACAGAATTGAGGTAAGAATGTTTTTTTAACTTATACGGCGGGTGCGGTTATTTTCCGCCGTTATAAAATCTTCGAAGCTTTCCATACAAGCTTATAAGAATATTTTCAAAGAAAATGTTTTATTTTATATGGATCTTAAATTATTTCAAAATAAAAGGAGATACTTCTTTAAAAAGAATTTTGATTTCATCTATGTCAACATCCTTTGATGGATTTTAAGATTATTTGAAGTTGATTTATTATAATACAAATCTTCAATATTGTATTGAAGGTTTTGTGATATGTTTGAATGTGGATGTGCTATTTTATACCATTCATAGTTTATGGTGAAACTATTGACATTTCATATGCTAGTTTTAACCCGAATGTTTATGTTATATTTCAAACTTTTCTTCAGATGAATGTGCTAAACAAGTATGTTCCGGGTTGGGGACCGGTAAAAGTAAGCCCTCCAGGTTGGGGACTGGTTAAAGTAAGCCCTCCAGGTTAGGGACTGGTAAAAGTATGCCCTCCGGGTTGGTGTCCGGTTATTAGAGGCACTCCGGGTTGGTGTCCGGTTATTAGAGGCACTCCGGGTTGGTGTCCGGTTATTAGAGGCACTCCGGGTTGGGTTCCGGTTAGAAGTAACCCCTAGGTCTTGGGATGAGGCCTAGACAAAGAAATTAACGTTTAGAATTATGCATTCCAACATTATGAAAGTGTTTATTGATATTGAATGTGATTATTCAATTAGTAGAATATCCATGTGAACAAGTAAATGGCATTATTTCATTTTACTTTTGCCATACTATGTTGAAGTTCAAGTTTAAAAGGCTTTTGTTTTAGTAATTCATTGCCTTAAATGTTTACGCTTATTTTGAATGTTCCGCTATATTGTTATCCTTACTGGGCATTTGAGCTCACCCCTTTTCTATGTTTTATTTTTCCCAGGTAGTGAAGAAGTAAATTATGATTGACTTGCAGGGATATTATGAGGGGTTAATAGTGTGGATATGAAGACTTTGTTGTTGTAGTAGTTTTTCGTTTAATGATGTAATGTAAAACTTATGAATATATCTAGTAATTCCAAGGCTACTAAACCAATCGGTCTTTCGAGATTTGATCTTTCTTGTGATCATGCCAATGTTATGTAGTAATGCACCGACTCTGGGTAGCTGGGGTCGGGGCGTTACATATATCCCTTAAAAGAGAACTCTATCATATATAATAAAAAATTGATGGCCATAAGGCCATTGAATGGATTTTTTTTCATATATGAATGATAAATTATTGTATTTTTCATGATATGATTATGTCACTATAAATGTGTTTCTTGAATATATTAAATTATCTTTATATTGTTTTAAGGGATAATGATCTTTTAAAATTTCTGAAGAAGGGACATTATGTTATCAATTCTATAATTTAATAAAGAAAAAATACATGGGATATTGAAGTCTTTTTCAAATAGATCATATTTATAAAATACTTAAAAAAAGAATTTAATAGTATACAAGAGTAAGATTTTAATACACAACTATTGTTAGAGAAATAATATTATGAAAAGGTGAAAAATATAGATAACATATTTAGAAAAAAATGAAACTATCTTCATTAAAAAAATTAATTAATGAAATGGTTCATCATTATTCAAGTTACGCTATTAGATATTTTGGAGGTAAAACATAACATAAAAATTATGCAAGTTGAAAAAACATATGTGAATAATTGATTGGAAAATTAATTGACATAAAAGGAAATAAAAAAGGACAATTTACTGAAATATTGGACTTAATATAAATGTGAATATGTTTTAAGATAGTTTTAACTATGAGAGGAAGTAGAAACATTCACCACCAACTTCGAACACATTAAGTAAGAGTGTGAAGCCATTTTTTTCAATGTATGGTTGGTATTAAAGTACCTAGTGGGAATTCTTTTAATGTGAATAATTTATTGATAATAAAGGATATAAAGTTAATAGTTATAAAATATCAATACTATCATATATTAATGAAATGATAGCTACCATTTACAGTGCATGACATATTTCTGATATCCATTAGAAAGTCTATTAGAAGGTTGTGTAACTTTATCAATTCAATTTTCAACAAACTTGTGGATCATTTTCTTTAGTTTTATGGGTTATTGAACCTTTCCTTATATTGTTTCTACTATAAATGTATTTTACACAAATATATTTTGATATAATGATTCGTCTAGTGATTTATTTGGTTTGAGAGATAAGAATATATAGGCCTATTGTTTTATATTGGATGAATCCTTTTAAAAGTTATTTCAAAATTTTGAAGGGATATGTAAAAAATACTTATCTAATAGTGGAAACTATGTTTCAAAAATATATATCAAAAGAATATATTGATTTATATGCTGATTATTTGAATAATTTATATCACGTTAGTCCCCGATAGGTTGACATTTGATAGTTGATCATGATGGTAAGTGAATAAGTTCCTCAATGGTAAATTTAATTCTACATGATGTTGTTATGTAGGAATCTTTATACATTTTACACAATACATATTATGTCAAACCATATATATCATCACATTTTTATGGAATGAAGATAATATTTCTGGAAATAAATGAAAATTTGTTAATGAATGAACATAAAAATACATGTGTTTCATGGTTTAAGGAGAAATTCAACACAGATTTCTGTGCATCACAAATTTTTAAATGGTTATCAAGGGGAACAAGTGTTAATGTGATCACATGGTCTAGTATTTATATTAATGGTTACACATTTTACCAAAAAATCATTATGAAATGAGTATCATTCAAGTAGTGGAGAAAAGGTTATTGATGAAGTATTATATTTTTTTGAGTGATGAGATAAAAACAAAATCTTTGTATCAAGATCATTTTTGGGAAATATTGAGAATTTATGAGAAATTTATTATGTGAAATTTTGAGAACCATTTTTAGGTGTTATTGGAATTAAAATAATAGTGGTGTGAAACATGATGATAACATACGTCAATTTTTAATGATTTAGTTTAAATGAAGAACTATTTATCCTTAAGACACATGAAGAACATATATTTCATGTTACTATATAATAAAATGATTAGTGGTTCATTGTTTTTCAAAGAAAAAATTTTATCTTGGAGATGAAGATGTTTATGATGTTATGGACTTATGGAATTATTCTTTATTTTTTTCATTGTTACCAGATTATGATAATTTCTATAATGTTGTGCAGTCAATTTTATGTAATTCGATATTTTGAAGGGATGTATGAAAAAACTCCATTAATCTCCATATCATTCGGGTAAATTTATATTATTATTTTTATAAACTTTCACATACAAAAATTATTTTTTAACATGGTTTTTTAAATATATAGATTTTTATTATTTATCTAATTTTCTATAAAATTTTATTTTCATTTTTTTAGTGAAACATGTTATTATTCAAGAGGGATGACATATTTTTTTTTGAAATTTGCATTTATAAAAATAATTTTTTACAAATATATTTAAATTTATATGTAATGATCATTTTTTATATTTTTAATTAATTTTATATTTATCATTTTTAATTACAAACTTTTATTGGTAATAAAATCCTAGCATCATCATTTTTTTCTGAAACATATACTTTTAATGTCAATATTTTTTACTTGGATATTTTCATATTCATTTTTTAGTATTCACTTTTAATTGACTATTTCAGTTAACATGATAGATATATTTTTCTTTATAATTATTAAAATAAATTATCTTAATTTTAAAAATTATTTAATTATAATAATATCTAGGCGGATAGAATTTCATTCAATATATCTATTTAAATTACAAACACATTGAAAGAGAAACCTTTACAGTGGTTTGTGTATTTTTTATATTAATATATCTTCAATAATAAAAATAATTAATGAAAATAATTTTTTTTGTCAAAATTACTTTCATCACTATAGGTGAGCCTCTTATGAAAGACTATTTTCTTATATAAATAATATGAAACCCATATATTGCAGATGCAGGATAACATGTTTTCAAAACCATTCACTTTTTCTTAGGGAGGAGAGAATATAAATTGAATTTGATTATAATTTTTGTTGGGAATGTGTAAAGTATATTTTAGTTAAATGAAATCAATTGACTAATAGTGGTTCCACAAGTTGTTTAGTTCATCAATGTAGTGGAAACAACTGTGTTTTCCTTCAATTTTTCTAGAAGGAGTTTTCTAGAGGGAGATTTTTTTAGAAGGAGGGTTTTCCAATTTTCTCAGATCAAGGAAGTCATTTTCTAGAAGATCTTATGGTACTTCTAAAAAGTGAAATATATTTAGTTTTTTATTGAGAGGTTTATGATTTACTAGAGGTTGTGGTAACATAGATTATTATTGTGTGAGACCATCATTTAACATTGTAGAATAGATGGTTTCCTGCATTTCTTATATGTCTAAGTGACCATGTGATTATGTGGAGATATATAAAAATTAGAGGGTGGGGCCATATATTCTTGATGCCCAATTAGCATAATTACATTACCAATTTTAGTAATCCACATGATTGTTTAGTTAAAAGATAGTAATATTTTTTATGAAATGGTATACATTAATGTTTCACCTATGGATATAGGAATTATGGTCCAAAGAAAAAAAATAAATGTTTTGTTTATTTATTACATTTTATTTAATTGTATATTTTTTGTATTTTTCTTAGTAAATATGAATGATTTGTTTTTTGGATTAGAGCAGTGATTTGGGTAAATTTCCTTCTTCCAATTTCTAAAACACTATGTTTTAGAGAGTTCCTTCAAAAATATATTTTTTTCGAGTGTGATTCTTGATTTTATGATTCCAATTATTTTTCAAAAGTAAAATGTGATGGGATACTCAAAAAATTGTGTTATAGTGTCGGTTAATTGGGGGCTCAGTAGTTTACATTTTAGTCTCAGAAACATTCTCTTGCTCATATGTTTATTGCATTTCAAGGGGAGTCATTTTTTTAGTTAGATGGAATCAAAATATTTTTGTATTAAAATAAATATATTTTATGGAATGTATTATATTTTTTTAAAGTGTATATGGAATAATATCTCATTCAGAAAGATCTAGAGCTTCTGTTGAAGGGTGACAAATCAGAAGAAATGGATAATGGTGAATGGTAAAATATCAATCAAAAATATACTTAGTGTGATATAAATGTCATTATTCCAAAATATTACTTTGAAAATTTTGGGGAAGAAGAACATAATAGTGTTTATGGAAAATCTTGATATATGTATAAGAAACCAAAAAAATTTCATAAATTGTTCTTGATGAGGAGGTTATTTAGAATAAGGGTGTTTTTTGGATGTTTTGTGTGATATTTCCTGAGTGATTTAAACTTAATTAGAAGTCAACTGGAGTCTATTAATGTTACATTAGTAAACTATGATCATAATATTTGGTTATTCTCATGTGCCCTGGATTCATGGGAAACCATGGTGATAACTTTTAGAAGTTCAAACAAAAAGAGTGACTTAGTGTTTACTGATGTTCAAAACACAATTCTTAATGAGGATATTTTAAAAAGAGAGAGATATTATCTTCTTCTAGAGATTTTTAGATGTTTTGGGAAGCTCATCACATAAGAATAATAGGTTGAAATTAGAGAGGAAATCTTGGGAAAAGAGTATAGGGAAGTATTTTAGAAGAGAACCTAATTGAATGAATTTTCTAAACAAGGGCCACTTCTTGAAACACTACGATGACTGGAAAAAACCTCTGGAATGACTATTTAAGAAGAGATTAGTGTAGTGGTAGAGAATAATGGAAGTCTAATTTCAAGTGTATTTACTTAAAATGGAATCTTGGACCATAAATTATGAAGCTTCTTTACATTCCATATGATAAAAAGAATCATGTAAAAATATGTTACTAGAAATTTTGGTGGAGTTCATCCTATTTATGATGTGGTTCTTAACATTTTGGGAAAGGGAGAGGTGAAATTTTAGTTAATTAATTAAAAAATTTCTTGTATCGATGGATTATTGACATGTTACAATTCTCTAAAATAACCTACTTTCAATTGTTTAGCTGGTCAAAGTTGTTTTTGGAACATTTTTTATGGATGTATTATGTAATACGACTTGAGGATCTCTTATAATAGCCAACATTGTAAATGATGGGTCACTATGTCTCACTGAAAGGGTAGTGGGAGCTACAATTTGTGAAAAATTGTCTTCCAAAATGTTCATAAAATTGTTATAATGGATTTTGGGAAAATCATAAAGAAACATATAAAGAATCCAACAGATAGAAGCATAATAAACCCATAACATTCATACTTTGGAAGATATGAGAGTTGTATACTTAGAAAGAACGGAGATTTTTCATTTAATTTGGTTGTAAAAACACCAAAAGGATGAAATCTAGGGTTTTCAAATATTGTTATTTGGGGACGTACCCTAGTATATTATAATGTAAGAGAAATTTAATTCTTTACATTTATTAACGATTTTAAAAAAAAAATTATGTGTATTATTTCTAAAGCATAAGAGTGAAGGGTTTGTATTATTCATTCATTGAAAGGATATAGTAGAAATTTAAACTAGAATCAAGTTGAAATATCTATGGTAAAATAATGGTGGTGCGTATACAAAACATAGTTTCTAGAATTACAGCTGACATATCGATATTCAACATGAGTAGAAAATTCCAGTAATACAGTAAAAAAGTGTAGTCGATAAAATGAATCAGATGTTTATCGTTAGAATAATAATTATGCTGAGATATTTTATAATTTCTATGGATTTTGGGAAACATTAGTGGGTAAAACCACTTACATAATTAATATAAGTCTATCAATACTAATTCGATAGCAGTTACTAAAATAACTATGGTCTAAAGTGTTTTCTAAATTTTTTCATATTAGAATATTTATATGGTTTTCCTACATTCATGTGGATGAAAAATAAAGAGATAATATTTAATAAAATTCTATAAAATTCTTATTCATTAGATATGGAGATAAATAAATTAGTTTTTTGCTTTAGGATGATAAAAAATAAATTATTTCAAAATTTAAAATAGTATCTTCTATGAGAAGATCATGTTGAAAGATTAGAATATAAAGGGAAAGGAGGTCGGGAATAGATATTCAACTTCAATTGAAGTTTATTTGAGCAGGTGTAACATAATTTTAATTTTTTTTAATGATTAGATGATTTAAAGTATATCATAAGGTCAAAAGATCAGAGTGTAGTAAAAAAATATAGAATTAACTCACAACTAATTCATAATTGAAAGCTTAAGAACTGGGGTAATTAAATCTAGATTTCTAGAATGTGAATATCCAGAAGTATCCATTTCATAATATACTATACCATAATTTATATTTTGGAGATATATAAGGGTTATATGTCTGATGCAGAGGTATAATGATGAAAATAGTTTCTTACATTAAATTGATATAAGAGAACCATAAATCATTAAATAAGTGGCTACTCTTGATGATTTTCGATTGTGGGAGTCACCAATATTGGATGATTTATGTTGACCTTGAGTGAATAACAATTTGGAATGGATAAAATTTCTATCAAGGAAGAAATAACTTTAAAACAAGTTGGTATTTTAGTTGAAGAAAGACTCTGATAGATGAAAAAGTTATAAGGCGGGGCTTGCTATGATGAGGATTTAGCAGAAATAAGGTATATACTTCTTTAAATATTTTATCTAGTATTTAAACATACTACCATCTATCCTATTTTAGGCATGATTTTTTCGAGAAAATTTTACACTGAATAAACGGATGTGAATAAGTATTTTTTTCATTAGGATATAGAGTATTAAATTAATGTGAAGAAACAAATTAGTTTCATGTATTAATAGAATGAAGTCTTAGAGTAAAAACTAAATATGATTCTTTATGGTTTGAAATAAGTACCAAGGTGTTGGAACCAAAAGATAGATTTGATTTTGGACGAGAAAGGTTTAACATGATGTAACCCTAATCAATATTTTTACCAGAATGAGTTCCATGGAAATGAAAACATAGTCTTACTCTTGTGTGTGGATGATATGATTCTAGTGGGTCTAAATGTTCAGATGATTTCGTAGTTGAAGGAAGAATTATCAAGAATATTTGATATGAAAGATCTTGGTAAAGAAAAGAAGATCTTGGACATGATTATTGATCATGATTTGAAAACTGGGATATTTGATTAATGGTAGGAGTGTTACATTTGGAATATCCTTCATATGTTTAGAATGAGAAGATTTACGGCCGTTTCAACTCCTCTCACTAGTCAATTTAAAAATTTTAAGGTGAAAATACTACAAACATATGAAGAAGATAAGTACATTGAAAAATTTCCATTTTTTTATCAGTCTTATATTTGATGTATGTTATTATTTCTACTAATCTAAATATAGATCAAATAGTGGGAGTGGTTATTGAGTTCACTAAAAGTCTTGGTAAAGTTCATTGGGAACCTGTAAAGTGGACCAGTCAGCAACTTCATGGAATATAAGGTACACTCTTTTATTTTATATATGAACCTATTTTACATGGGTCAGTAGATTAATACTTTGGGGGACATTATTATTGTTAAAATAGAACAACTAGTAATGTTTATGTTTTTGGCGGAATCATGATTACTTGGATGTCTAGGTTACAATTGATTATTTCACATTCTACATCCAATGAATAATTCTTGAATGTGATAGAATCTATTAATGAGATATTGTATTTGATGTTTTTAACTGAAGAGAATACATACATTCAGGGTAAATTATTAATCTAATATGATAACCAGAGTGTAATTTATTTGGATAAGAATATTGAATTTCATCAATGAACTAATCAAATTTATCTTAATTATTATTACATATGGAAGATGGAGAGTTGTACTTACAAAAGGTAGTTGTGAAATATAATCTAGTGGAAATGATCAACAAGATCTTGGTTCTATAAATAGAGAGGCAATATAAATCCTTAGTTCATCTTGGTTTATGGAAATTATGTGGATAATAACTGTATGTAGTGTAAAAAGAATTATTTTTTTCCAAGTTGAATGTCATGCCATGGATTTCTCTGAACATGTATTTTAGTTGGAGATTATTGGGAATTTGTGATGTATACCTTTTTTAAATGAGATTTCTTTACAATATGTAGTGGTAAAAGATATCTTCATTTCATTTAATAATTTAAAACATTTATGTTTTCATTTAATTTTTTATAAAGGGGTTTTCTAGAAAGAGGTTGGTTTGAAAAGATTTGTTTACAATGTTTTTATCTATATGAGGCCTTGTTCTAGAAGATTGATTAGAAATTATAGAAGGTTTAAGATATTCAGTTTTCTATTGAGTGGTTTTTTTACTAGAAGTGGTGGTCACATTAGTGATTGATAAAATAGATAAAAAATTGAAATAATGGAATAAATAGACTTTTGAATTCCTTAAAGCTCAAACTAACTTTTGATCAGGAGGTACTCTTATAAAAAACATGGTGGGGACATCTATTCATGTAGTAAAATAATAAATATTTATTTACATCATTGAAATCATTTCTTTCTATAAATGTAATTCTATAGTGTTTCTCTTATGGATATTGAAAATAAAGTCAAAAAAACATAACATCAAAGGGTTTTTTTATTGTTTTCATCTAATTTAAGCTTATGAATGCCTTTTATCTATACTAGAGTGAACTTGATTTTTTTTTCAAATTAGTGTGGGGATGCGGGTAAATTCTCTTATTCTATGTCCCAAAACATTTTGGTATAAAGAGTTCATTTTGAAATGCAATTCTGGTAGAGTGATTCCAAATGGACTACTTTGAATTATTTTTTTGGAAGGAAAGTTTGATATGATTTCCAATAATAATATTTAATGTGAATCATATGTAATGTATAATAAGAGTTATTTGGACATGTAGTGAGGATTACCAAACATTACGTACATAAATGTTTCATAATTTTGGATGAATATTCAATAAATCTCATGACAGTATACACTCTAGAACCGTAATGTTTTAGTGTCTTAGAAGACAAGATACAAGATAATCTAATTTCATGAATAAAACACCATGTACCATAAACAACCTATAATTTCATGATTTATAATAAAGGATTAACTACAATAAATTTCTGGGATCTTTTTATTTCAGAGTTTTATAGAATTAGATAAAACATTTCATAGTAAGATTGGCATTTCTTCACAATATCCATTTTCCTACAAAATAAATTCTTTATAAAGACACAGTAACTTCATTAAAGATTATTCCAATGTAAATAAATATGAAATTATTAAATTTTATACTCATCTTTAATACTTTAAAAAAATAATTCAAAAACTTAGGATGAGAAAAAAAAATCGTAGTAGGGGATTTAAAATAAAAGAAACCTGTTAGTCCATTTATAAACCAGAAAAACCAATAAGAAAGTTTACTTTTTTACAATGAAAATTTGATTTAAAAAATTCATTTAATCTTCCAAGACCAAATTAATATTTATTAATAAATTTCCTAAAAAATTTAAATTTAATCATAATGTAAAAATAATAATCATAAGGGTTTCTTTGAAAACCTAAAAACTCATAGATACATTTCTATGAAAACTATACTTTCGACTTCATAAAAAATGACATAAAATTTCCTTAAAAACCAAATCCCATTTCATTTCCTTTTGAAATAATTATATTTACTCTATAAAATCTTTTAATAATATAATATGGGTACATTGGGACATTATAATTACATTAAAACTTAAAACGGAATCACGTAATCAGATAATTATCATATCTCATAGGAGTAACCTATAGTCTGTAAACTCTGTCACTTTACTCAGTGTGTTAGTTATCTACATTGGGGTCACCCATTAGCAATGCTATATCAGACTCAATTTTAATTACTAGAAAATTTCCTAGAACTATATAATTAATAAAACACAAATAACCTGAACTGTAATCCCAAAACCCATATGATTTTGAATTCAATCCCCTTAGCAATAATAGTGTCATCTATCTTATAAAGACGAGAAAATATTATATTTCCTTATAAAAAATATATAAAACTAATAATTACTTTAATATTTATAGAAATATGTTCTTCAAAAATAAAAATTAAAACCTATAGAGTAATATTGTTACCAAATAACAACTATGACGAAGGAAAAAAACAGTCAAGATGTATATGCCAAAAAACATTCTTTTTTACACTTTGGTAAGAAAATGTGAAAATGAATCATTTGGTAAACGTTTTAAATTTTTTTAAACATTTAAAATGTAATTCAAAATTAGTTAAACATGGTTTTTAATAGATTTTTATGTATAAATAATAAATATTTTGAAATATTTTAATGAACATGGATATGAAATAAAAATATTTGTATGGATTACATTTTAAATAATGTTTTAAAGAAGAATAGCTTATGGTAAGTCTCATCTAAATTAATATGTTCTTTAACTATTGAATTATAAAATTATATTATTTTTATACTTTTTTGATAATGAATTTTTTAATTCCTTTTTAATCATTTATTTTATTTTATTTATCACAATGTTTTACTTAGATACTAAAATAGATAAGTTCATGTTGGTTGTTTTGGGGTCGTTAGATATATAACCTCAAAACCACATTGGTTAGATGACTGTGGTAAAATTGGTTATGGTTACGTATCTAAATAACATTAAAAATGTTTTAATTTTCATATTTTACATAATATACACTTTGAAAACCAACCATGTAACACAATCTTTCAAACTGAACCACGTCGGTTCATGAAGATGGTAGTTCATATGTACACATGAAAAATGATATCATTTTTCTTATGAGTAGAAGAGAAGTAAATTAAATACTATTTTAATTTTATCGATTCACAAATATATTATAAATTTGAAATTTATTAATTAATGCAGTAGGGTACCAACCAAGAATCTACAAAGCGGATCCTTGAGCCGGTTTGCAACATGACCTCAATCATGCCAACCCCTATGTGAGAGGCTCGAGACAAGCAGTGAGGGCCTAGGGTATGTCTATGGGAAGACTGTAACATTTTTATTCGAATGTAAAATAATGGTAAATAATAATGATAAGTAGTATAAAGAGTAATAGATAACCAACAACAGAATTATAAATCATATAGATAATAAACTAGAGGAAGCTAAATCAATGTCAAATAAAAAAATGGTGATTATGTCATGATTCTATACAGAACTGGAATTACACAAGATATAGGGGAATTGAAATATATAAATGATAAACAAAAGACAAATAGACCAAAATATTCCTCCACTAGAATCATTATAATAAGCTTTGTCCACTTCTCTTGTAAACTATCGTAGTACTTGGAATCAAAGATCCAAAGTTGGTCGCTTCCCTTTGTCTACACCCATAACCATGATGTCTCTTCAAATACCATTGTTGAATCAAACAAGGATTCAGATATACTCAGTGGGATACCACCAATAATGTATAGAAATATATATTATGTCCATATAAAATGAGTTGTGTGCACCTTAACTATGGGTAAAAAACACATCAATCCCCTTTCCTCAAGAGATACATGACTAGCACTACCAGTCTGAACATGATCTAGAAATTAATAAATCAAGGTAAAAATAAACATATTTTGTATATAGGTGGAATATATATATATATATTCATATACATAATAAGTATAAAGGCATACATGTATGGAAGACATAGTAGGCCACTTAAAGGTCAAGTGTAAGCATGGACCGAACCCAATAATATTCTTTGGGTAGGTCAAAACATCCTTTAACATAGTAAAAAGGTATCCACATTTCCAAATAAAAAGTAATCCCACATTACTATAAAGTGGAATCCTGATCCCATCTATGGATATCTAAAAAGAGGAAGCCAATTATTTATCTAGGAGCACTATAAGCTTCCATCTCCATAAAGGACCGTTCAAGGTGATTTGTAAGTCGAACCCAAGTATCACTCTATGCATTGTCTAAATGATGACCCTCTTAACCCCTCTATAGTATTCCATAGAGCTAGCTATGTATTTATCATGGCGTGGTATTGAAACATTTCCCATAAAGCCTATCCTAGTTATTCTAATAGAGATCTAGGCATCAACCATGGGTAAAGTACATAAGGCCTCTACCCGGTGAACCCCTCCAAGGTATTAAAAAAATGGAACTAGGTATCGCTCTAGGTGTATTAAGATCAATTTAAAAATTATAATTCATATAAATAAATGATCCCATGAATGGAATCCTTATGTATGGACCACTGTGTTTCCATTGACATAATGTAAGGGTATGAGTTTAACTAATATGAAATTAATACCATTTGGAGATATACATTACAATAATCACAATAGCCATTTAAACTTCTCAAAAAGTGGTTTAAATCTATTCAATTTATGAGGATATTAATCAATTAAAGAAGGAACACCCTTTGGGGTGGTCACCCTACGACGTTAATTATTGGGTGTCTAAGACTATATTCATCATGTATTATAATTTAATTTAATTTATTATAAATTTTCAAGGTTTCACAAGAGGATTCCAACATGCGGTACAATGGAACATGATAAATACAACATGGATTTTAGGGAAAATAATTATACCACCTAAATTAGATTGGTATATCATCCCTCATCTACTGGTGGCCTTTTAAATAAACTATAATGGACGAAATAATCAAAATAGAAAAATTACATAAAAATTGGGCATATAATACTGCACTAAAATAGCACAGAAGATGGAGAGTGAAACTATGAAATTAAGGAAGGATATTAAATATCTTACCAAGAGGAATCAAATGAGATTAATAGTGTTGATTTTGAGCTTAGAGATAATATTAATTAAAAAACCTTTCTTAGGTATGGAAGAGATATTTCATTAGATTGGGGGATGTCTTGTGTGGATGGAGAAATAAAAAGGAGGGGGATAGAAAAATAGAACGGAGGGAAAAATAATAATTTTCCCATTTTTAAAGGTTGAAAGTTGAAAAAATGGTGCGCCAACCATGCACCCAACAATGTCCCAAGACACCCCTCACATGGGCTAGGCACATAGTTTATTTAACTATGTAAATCTTGTTAAAAATGCATCTTCCTTAACGTCTAGAACAACAACATGACCATGCAACCTAGGAAACATGGTTAGGAAAAAAAATTCGGACCTCTTTTATTCACTAAATCACCCCACACGGTTGAGTTTCATTGTTACCACTTACTATTAACAAACCATTTTTCCCAGCCTTCCTTTCAATATTTTGGAGCTCCTCGGTCAGAATGAGCCCCATACACTTTTGAACTGCTCTTCAGCACCTTTATCACATTAATAACATTAAAATAGAGGTTGAAAATAGTATCTTAATTTTATGTACCTATTTTAAAATTTGGGACTTCACATCCTCCCCTCTTTAAAACAACTCATCACTAAGTTTCACTTATGAGGGTTGTAAAGAATCGCCTGAGAAAATTTCTAGCCACTAAGCACATATGTCAGCCTCTCGATCACAAGTCTCATCCTATATTGGGCCTTTCTTCTATAGAAACAATATAAGAGGAACCCAAAAACCTCAGAGATACTTCATGACATGATCAACGATACGTATAAGATGCTCCTCAAAGGATGAATCTACCTACATGTCAATATACTTAGGACCAGACAAATGAGATGGGTCCGAATGATAAGGGTAAAAGTGTGACTCATTGAGGAAACATGGAATACCCCAGTACCTATAATGTAAATCCAACTGATAGGATATCATGAACTCTCTATCTATGTTCTTTAAATGTCTGATGAAACATAGTGATAACATTACCGATCCTCTAATCTGTTTTTGACCCAATCATGCCAAAAGTTTCAGAATGACCCAATGGACCACCTATAACTCTAGAGGTTTGTGGTAATGATTCATACAAGGTTTCCACCTAGAATGAGATGTATCCATATGATTCTAAATCAAATAAACCAACTCGAAGGTATATTGAATGAGATTAGGACCGAATAACACTGCCTCTCCAACCTCTAACCATCAAAAGGAAAAATGTCATGATCTACTATTTAAGGACTCATAAAGAGACATATATATAGTCACATGAAAGAATTTATTGTAGGATAAATCAAATATAGATATGTGTTTCTCCAATGAACGTCCAAAATAAATGAAACATTTCATAGCAAGTTCTCTAGACATGTATCACATGATTGGACTGACCATTAGTCTAATGGTGATATGTTGTACAAAGATGAACTTATAAAACCCATGATTTCTATAACCCATTCATGAACCATGATGTAAAATGAGCATCAATATATGATATTATATAATGGAGAACACAAAGAAGGTGTATAATATCCTGAATATATAACCTTTATATCTCATCTGTTGAAAAGTTCCCTCAGAGAGGATAGAAGTGTGTGACCATGGTGAAACTATCGTAGATCACCCATACATAGTAACCACCTCAAGGGTATCTCAAAAATACCCTAAAAAATACATGGTGACATTGTGATATTTCCACAGAGGAATATATAGAGGCTATTAAATTCTAGTAGGTCACTGGTGCTCAAAATTCACATACTGATAGGTGGAACACCGTGTGATAAAACATGCAATTTGACTCTTCATACCCAACTGCCAATACTAAAGACGTATGTATGTGTAAATCTTAGTAATAAATGGGTGTACTTCCAAAATTTAATATTAAACTAGAAAATTTGTGGAATTCATCAAAATTATCAATTTACATTTATTTTAATATTTATAATATATATTATTTTTATCTTTTATTAATATGGTAATTACTACATCATCATTATGTCATAAATATATTTAATTATTTAATGTTAAAAACTTATAAATAAAATACCATGATGTAGGAAATCTTTTTATCTTTATAATGAATATTTACAGTCGACTTTATCTTATGTATAAACCTATATTAAAAATGGTTTGGTTATTAAAAGTTAAATTTGGAACTTTTAACACCTCTTTAAATAAAATAATATTAAACGTCCTAATATAATCCAAGTGGATAAAAAAGAATAATATTTTATTCCTAAGGTTTTTTAAGTCGAAATACACTTATCCAATAGAATTTGAATAAGTGTAAGGGTAATTATAATATCATGTTTACATTTAATTACCCTAATTACTTTTAACCGTGTTGAATAAAATTCAAAAGTTACAACTCACCAAAAATTATTTTCATCCCATTGAACCACATTATACTTAATAATGTCAACCATGTCTCTTGGATTTTTGAAATTCAATTCAAAAAGGCATTAAAATTATGTTTTATGCAAATTTGTATATGTGTCTAGAATATGGGTAAAAGATGTTAAAAGTTCAATAAAATTTTATTTATCAAATCTTATTATAAAAAAACTTCAATGAATTAAATTGTACTAATATATGTATTATGTATCTATTTTTACTTTAAGAAATTTTTATAATAAAAAATAATTATTTAAATTAAAAATTCGATATTTACATACTATGTAGTATTTTTTACTACTCATAAAAAATTGAATGTTTTCAGTAAAATATAAAAAATTCAGCCTTAGATAATTTTGATATTCTTAATTAAAAAAAAGATGTCTATTTTACAAAATTCAAAACATTGAAGTTTCATTAATTAATATAATATTAATTCCCATTTTCTAAACCAGAATGTGGGTTTTTTGAGAAGTAAAAACTATCAAAAGATTGATATGGGTTTATGTTCAATTTAAATGTTAAATTACTTCCAATAACCATCATTGGATTAAATGATAAAAATATAATATAATAATACTTAAAACCCATTCAAATGTATAATTTATCACTATAAATTATTTTTATTTTAAAAAGTTGTTTTCAATTAAAATTTTGTATTTTTCAGTATTCATCCAAATATACAAGTTATCAGAAAAACACCAAAAATTTATCCAAACTAAATTTTTTATGTCTCTCTTCTAAAGAAGAAGTATATTTTCTAAAATTGAATATATAAAAGTGTCAAATATTAGATTTAAAAAGTGTTCTCCATTAAAAGTTTCAAAAATTTCATTTTCTAAAAATTACTTCCTTTTTCTGAAAAATTGAATTCGTTCTTATATTATTTCTAAGAAACTCATAATATGGATGTTAAAATTATATGAAGTATATAATATTCAAAATGTAGTTAATACTATTCATAACCACTTTTTTAATGTCTTTTTTGGTAAGTCATGGTGTGATCGAACTCGGTGTTGCTTGTTGCGCAAACTATTCAATTATTTTAAAGAGATAATGTACTATGAAATCCTAGGGTGTTACATAAATACGTATGTACATACATACGTAGATATATACATATTGTCATATATAAACACACACACACACACATACATACAGACATACACACACACACAAACACACAAACAAACATACATACAAACAGACAGACACACACACATACATACATACAGACATACATACATACATACATACAGACACACACACACACACACACACACACACACACATACATACATACATAATTATGTGGGTATGCATGACAGACACATTGACTAAAGCCATACGTCAATAGAAGTATGAATATCATGTGAGAGTTAGTTGTTTAACAATTGTTAGCATTTTACCCTATTGAATGTGGGGTCTATTGGATTTTTTGCCCTAGAACCAACTAAATTTGTTCATTTTTTCCAAAATACATACATACATACATACATACATACATACAAACAAACATACATACAAACAAAAAAACATACATAGATACATACATACATACATACATACATACGTACATACATACAAACAAACATACATACATACAAACAAAAAAAATACATTGATACATACATATATACATACGTACATACATAGATACATACATACATACATACATACATACATACATACATACCTACATACATACATACATACATACATACATACATACATACATACATACATACATACATACATACATACATACATACATACATACATACATACATACATACATGCATACATACATACATACATACATACATACATACATACTTACTTACTTACTTACTTACATACATACATACATACATACAAACATACATACAAACATACATACAAACATACATACATACTTGTAAATATACATACATACATGTATGCATGCATGCAATCATACAAACATTGTAACATCCCAAGTAAATAAAGCATAAGATATTTTTATACTTATTAATATTTTTGAATTAAATATTAAATTTACTTTAAAAGGGTTTCTATGTTCGATAGCATACCCGATACACAACAACGGGTTTCTTTGGAATCATATGTTGCACACTAATAATATAATATTATTATTTTAAATGGTAGTTTACTCCTAGACGTTGTATTGGAGGGAATGAATGAAACTAACTACAATATGATTATACATTATTGTTAAATGTATTTACATTATCCAAAAAAAGTTAGAGGCTTAAAATGTGAATGAATCTAATTTTAAGCATAATTTACATTAAAAGGCCGATTTATCACCTTTTAATGGTGAACCTTTTTAAATCTTCTTTTAGTCACTATAATACCTTCTATATGACCAAATAAAATCCTTCTTTACAATTCGGACATCAAAATTTACTTTGTGTAAATTTTTGGAATTATTCCGATAAAGTTCATTTTTTAATGAATAGTGGAAATATTGTATTTTAATTCAAAACTATGTTTTAATATAATTTATTTATATGGTTATATTATCTTGTTAATTTATTTTAAAGTGTAATTAGAATATATTTTTACCATTTAATTCAATTTTAGTAATTGGAATTAATTTTACATTGAAATTGGACATAAACAAGTATCAATCTTTTGATAGTTATTTTTTTTTTAAAAACACGCTATTTGTTTTAACAACGGGAATTAATTTAAAAATAAATCAATACCACTTCTATGTTTTGAATTTCAAAAAATAGGAATCATTTTTGAATTCAGAATATCAAATATAGATTAGGCTGAATTTTTTGTTTTTTTTTTGAAAAACATGAATTTTTGATGAATAGTGAAACTACTTAGTGGTAGTTAAAAAAACCGACTTTTTTATTTAATTGGAAATTTACCACTTCTGTGAATTGAATTTAAAAAATCCAACATACATGGTTGTTATCAGGAACTAAAATGTGGTTCATTAAGATGAAAATAATTTTTGGTTAATTGTAACTTTTGATTTTTATTTACCGCGGTTAAAGGTAAATAATGTAATTCAAGGTTAAAAGAATATTATAATAATTTAAAATAACCTTAACACTTGTCCAAATATTATTGGTTGAGTCATTTACGACCATGCGCATCGTTGGGACGATTTTGGGACTCCATTGAGCCACTTGGGAGTGATAATGACAATTTAGATTAATTAATTTAACGTGAAGACAAAATTGACATTAACAAAAAGCATTTAGTAATTAATTTTTATATGATGTTATATAAGTCATAATTTCACCTATAAATATTCTTTGGAAATAAAAATAGATTTCCTACATCATGGAATATTTTTTATAATTTTTAGACAAAAAATAAATTAAATTACACATGACATAATAATGATGCAGTATTTACCTCATTAATAAATCATTTAAATAAATAAGATAATATTGATTAAAATATTATGAAAAACAAGTCCAATTCTGATTGTATAATTTAATTTCGACCATGAATCATCTTATATTATAATATAATTACTTTTGGAACATTAGAAACCGAATATCATTATATAATAAAATAATATTTTCACACTTTCATAAAGAGCCCCTCCTCACCCTTATAAAAGGAGACCACTTTTAACCAATTTCTCACACCTCTCAAGTAATGTGTCTCATCAAAACTATGACCAATTAAGCTCCCTAAATCCTTATCCTCCCTATAGTAGCCTTAACTTAGGTAGAAGGCACTTCAAGGTGTTCCTTTGGTTCAAACCAAAGGAGTTACCCAACTTAAAGGTAACAGTTTCTCATAAATTATTTTCACTTATTTTACTTCTCCAACCCCTAAAATCTTTTTATTTATTTATTTTGTAACAACACCGGTATACTCAATATTCTATGTTGTTTTTATAATAAGTATTCAAACTACACTTACACACACTTCCATATAATGGATGAAGAACATAATGTTTCTGTGGATGGAAAACTAACGCCTCACGAAATAATGATTGTTCAAATATCTCTAACCGCCACTCAAGGTGGCCATTATGATGGAACTGTATTTATATATGATATATATTATTTTTATGATTTAATTATTCTTCTGTTCTTCCCAATTATATCAAGCCTTTATGGTTTCCATAGTGGGTAAATATGATAATCTCATTTGAGGAAGTGCGGACTACCGCCCCCTCACAGTGATACGACACATTAATGCCTTTTGTTGGATTTATAAAGGATAGAGTTAATGATATTATATATGATATTATACTGTGATTATAATATAACTATGTTTAATTATGTTTAATTTCCATTAAAATAAGAAATTTAAATGAAAGTAGCGTTCATGTGTACGTACGACTTACCGTCTCCATGAACGGTGCATTTAATTTATTACCTCCATGTACTATTATAAATACATGTATATACTTTATATATATTATATATATGATATCTGAATCATGAATATTATTATGGATAATAATGGACTATTGACCACATTGACAACTTGTAAATATATGGTGTTCATTTTTGACTCAAGTGGAAAATATCTACAAAACCAAAGTTATCAACCTAAATGATTACATAATGTTTATAACATGGTAATAAGTGATATAAAAGGATAAATAAACTTGATAAAGCTTCTTATGAATGTATAAATTAACTTTAGTTTATTATTCAGGATATTAAAGAATGATCAAGTCAAGTCGGACATGGGGTAAGGGACTTCGTCTCAATCTCTTTTCATTGAGGCATATTTTGTTTTAATACACGAATTTGTTTTATAAGCTGTATAAACACCCTTGAAATTTCAAAGGAAATCTTTTTCTATGAAGAGTTTTACTAAATGACAAAAAGAATGTTCCTTTTAATGTAAGCGATTACAATGACCTTTTCCACCGCCGCGAGTATAATTTGATCTTTGGCTTCCTCAACAAGCCGTAATGTTTTTAAAAGAAAGTAAATACCATATAATCATTTATGTATTTTGGTATTGAAAATGGTTTTGATAATGGATTTTTTATGTCAATATATTTAATTGATATATTGTGATTGAAATATGGAAATATTTTCTTTCCTTTATATTTGTTGTATGCGTAATGATTTTATATTGGTACTTGGACATTTGACGGGTGGTTACATGATAAACCAAATGACGGGTTGGGCCGTGAATACCAGGATGGGTGGTTATGTTATATCCTCCAATGCATTGGGTATGGATGTCGGCCGTATGGCTATTTCATTTAGTGATATTTGTGGAAGTCGACCATATGGTTATTCCATTTATGTTTGTTTATGTCCCAAGTTACCTTTATATGTTATGGGTTCTTTATATGGGGTTTATGGTAATATTTTGGTTACAAAAGGGTAAGTAATGATATTTTATTCAGTTAAGAGTATTTACTACTTCATAAAGGTGAAAAGTATTACTTATTTTAAAGTATTCATGGTTTAATTGTTGTTTTGAAAAACTAATAGTTTTACTTCTTTGTGTATCCCTTACTGTGATTTTTAGGCACATCCCAAGTTTTTGAAATGTTTTTCACAGGACATAATGTGGAATATGGTCAAGGATGGGATCAAGGAAAATTCATGATGTCTTAATCATGGAACTAGACATGACTTTTTTTAAGAGTTCGTGTTTAAAAAAAATGGATACTGGTTAGAAGTTTCTACTTTGTAATATTTTGAGTTGTAATAGTTTTGGCCAAATTCTCTTAAACTCTAAACCTAAAAAGATCCTCAATGTGAATTATTCATTTAATTCAATATAATGTAATGTTTTAGGCTGAGTCCTTATAGTTGGTTTCAGAGGTCGGTTTAGACGACATTAAGAGATAGGGAATTGTTAAATTAATGTCCCTAAATTAATTTATGGTGACATTGAAAATGATATAGCATTTTCATATTACCATGTTTCTTCACCTAAGGTATTTCTAGGTTAAGAATGGTTTTTCGTAGAGGAATCATTGAAGATTTTCTGGGAAGGCGTACAGAGGAGAATAACCTTCCAATCTGCATCCTAAGATGGTCAGAATCAGAATTGAGAAATTTACTGTAGTGATGGCTCATTTGAATTAGGTGATAAATGATGGTTGTGTTTATTAATGATATTTTGGTTTATTCTAAAAGTAAAGAGAAGCATGAAATTAATTTAATGGTTCTATTGCACACCTTAAAAGAAAAGAAACTATTTGGAAAATTCAGGAAGTGTGAGTTTTGGTTACAACAAATTTCTTTCCTTGGTCACATTGTTTCAAAAAATGGCATAACTGTTGATCCATCGAATACAAAAGCTGTCGAGGAATGGACAAGACCCACAAATATAACTGAGTTCTGTAGTTTTCTTGGTTTGGCGGGTTATTACCGAAGTTTTGTTGAACATTTTGCACTGTTATCTAGTTAAATGACTAAGATAACTCGAAAAGGTGTTATGTTCATCTGAAAAAAGAATGTGATGATTTTTTTAAGGAATTGAAAAGACGATTGGTGAATGCTCTAGTTTTGGCACTGCCATCCCGAAATGGTGAGTTTGTTATCTACAGTGATGCTTCGTTGAAAGGACTGGGATGTGTCCTAATTTAGAATGATCACACATCATTTGTATGGAGTGATGTGTGAAATATATACTGATCAAAAAAGTTTGAATTATATATTCACTCAGAAATAATTGAACATGAGACAAAGGGGATGGTTGTAATTAATTAAGGATTATTATTGCACGATCCATTATCATCCGGGGAATGGAAATAAAGTGACTGATTCTTTGAGTCGAAAAAGTGTCAGTGAAATCATCTCAATCAGGAAGAATAAAGCAAGCACAGAAAGAAGCTATTGAGTTGAAGAAAAAGGTAGATTTTGTTCAAAAGGGTTAAAGCAGAGCGGAAGTTACCGAAAGAGATTCTTCAGCCTCTACCAGTGTCAGAGTAGAAATTGGAAAATATATCCATGGACTTCATTGTGGTATTACCAAAGACATATCGAGGTAATAATGAAATCTGAGTTATAGTTGATCGATTGACCAAATCTTCTCATTTCCTTCCTATTCGAGATACTTTTTCTCTAGATCAACTAGCTCAGTTGTATGTTAAATAGATAGTTAGGTTGCGTGGAGTTCCCCTCTCCATTGTATCTGATCATGATCCCAGGTTTACTTTTAACTTTTGGAAAGGCCTTCAGTAGTCGTTGGGTACTGAATTAAAATTTAGTACAACTTTTCATCCACAATTAGATGGGCAGTCAGAACGAACAATACAGACCTTGGAGGATATGCTATGTTCTTGTTCACTAGATTATCAGGGAAGTTAGGACCAATATCGTTCTTTGGTTGAATTTTCTAATAATAGCATTTTTCGTTCCAGTATACAGATGGCTCTGTTTGAGGCATTATTTGTCAAACGATGTCGAACTCCAGCTTTTTGGGATGAAGTAGGTGAAAGGAAGCTTATGGGACCAGAATTGGTAGAAGAGATGGCAGAGAAAGTTTAGTTGATTCAGAAGCACATGAGAACAGCTCAGAGCAGGTAGAAAAGTTATGTCGATAACTGGAGGAAGGATCTTTTTTTTGAGGTAGGTGATCATGTCTTTCTCAAAGTTTCTCCATGGAAAAGTGTGATGCATTTTCGTAAGAAGGGAATGTTGAGTCTGAGGTTCATTGGACCATATGAAATTCTGGAGAAAGTGGGATCAGTTATGTATAGAGTGGCTTTACCTCCATGTTTATCCAAGGTACACAATGTTTTTCATGTTTCGATGTTGAGAAAGTATATTCCAGATCCATCTCATGTTTTGAGCCCAGAGGTAGTTCAGTTGGATGAGAATCTCTGTTATGAAGAACAACCAGTTCAGATTCTTGACCGTAGGGAGCAGGTGTTGCAGAATAATGTAATTTACCAGGAAATGGTTTTGTGGAAAAACCATATGGTTGAAGAGGCAACGTGGGAATCTGAAAACGCTCTGAGGGATTAATACCCCCACTTATTTTGATAAGTGAATAAAAATTGCGAGGACGCAATTTTCAAAAGGGGGAAGGATGTAACATCCCAAGTAAATGAAGAATAAGATATTTTTATACTTATTAATATTTTTGAATTAAATATTAATTTTACTTTAAAAGGGTTGCTATGTTCGATAGCGTACCCTATACGCAACAACATGTTTATTTGGAATTTTACGTTGCACACTAATAATATAATATTATTATTTTAAATGGTAGTTAACTCCTAGCCGTTGTATTAGATGGAATGAATGAAAATAACTACTATATTATTATATATGATTTTTAAATGTGTTTAAATTACCCAATTAAAAGTTAGAAGCTTAAAATGTGGATGAATCTAATTTTAAATATAATTTACATTAAAAAGCCGATTTATCGCCTTTTATTGGCGAACCTTTTTAAATATAGTTTTGGTCACATTAATACATTATATATGACCAAATAAATTCCTTTTTTAGAATGGGGACATCAAAATTTAGTTTGTGTAAATTTTTGGAATTTTTCCAATAAACTTCATTTTTAAATGAATAGTGAAAATATTATATTTTAATTCAAAACTATGTTTTAATCTAATTTACTTATATGGTTAGATTATCTTTTTAATTGGTTTTAATGTTTAATTAAAATATATTGTTACCATTTAATCCAATTTTGGTCATTGGAATTAATTTCACTTTGAAATTGGACATAGACAAGTATCAATCTTTGGATAATTATTGTTTCTTAAAAACACGATATTTGTTTTAACAACGGGAATTAATTTTAAAATTAATTAATGCCAGTTATATGTTGTTAATTTGGAAAAATAGATATCATTTTTGAATTTCGGACTATCAAATATTTCTTAGGCTGAATTTTTGGTATTTTTCAGAAAAACACCAATTTTTTATGAATAGTGAAACTACTTAGTGGTAGTTAAAAAACTGAATTTTTTATTTAAATGAAATTTTACCACATCTGTGAATTGAATTTAAAAAATATGACATACAAGGTTGTTATCAAGAATAAATATGTGGTTCATTAAGATGATAATAATTTTTGGTGAATAGTAACTTTTGACTTTTATTTACTACAGTTAAAGGTAAATATAGTAATTCAAGGATAAAAGAATATTTTAATAATTCAGAATTAACTTAAAACTTGTCTAAACATGATCAGTTGAGTCATTTACGACCATGGACATCTTTTGGTCAATTTTGAGACCCCATTGAGCCACTTGGGAGTGATAATGAAAATTTAGATTAATTAATTTAATGTGAAGACAAAATCGACATTAACAAAAAGCTTTTAGTAATTAATTTTATATGATGTTATATAAGTCATAATTTCAACTATAAATATTCATTATAAAGTTAAAAATATTTCCTACATCGTGGTATTATTTTATAATTTTTAAACAACAAATAAATTTAAGTATTTATAAAATAATAATGATGCAGTATTTACCTCATTAATAAATCATTAAAATAAATAAGATTATAATGATTAAAATATTATCTAAAACATGTCCAATTATGATTAGATAATTTTATTTCGACCATGAATCATCTTATATTCGACTATAATGATTTAAGTACAATTAGAAACAGAATATCATTATATTATAAAATAATATTTTCACACATTCCTAAAGAGCCCCTCCTCCCCCTTATTAAAGGAGACCACTTCTATCCAATTCCTAACACCTCTCAAGCCATTGTTCTCGTCCAAAATCTGCCCAATTAACCTTCCTACATCCCTATACTCCCCCTAGAAGCCTTATCTTAGGAAGAAGGCACTTCAAGAATTCCTTTTGGTTGAAACCAAAGGAGTTACCCAAATTAAAGTTAACAGTTTCTCTTAAATTATTTTCATTTATTTTACTTCTCCAACCCCTAAAATATTTTTATTTCTTTATTTTTTAACAACACCATTATCCTCAATATACTAGGATGTTTTTATAAGAAGAATTTGAACTACAAATACACACACATCCATCTAATTGATGAAGAACATAATGTGTCTGTGGATGATAAACTAATGCCTCATGAAACGATGATTGTTCAAATATCTCCAACCACATCTCATAGTGGCCATTATGATGGAACTGTATTTATATATGATATATATTATGTTTATTATTTCATTATGATTCTGTTCTTCCCAATTATATCAAGCCGTTATGGTTTCCATAATGGGTAAATACAGTAATCTCATTTGAGGAAGTGCGGACTACCGCCCCCTCAAAGTGATGCGACTCCTTAATGCCTTATGTGGGATGTATAAAAGTTAGAGTTAATGATATTATATATGATATTATACTGTGATTATAATATAACTATGTTTCATTTTTTTTAATTTCCATTAAAATAAGAAATTGAAATGAAAGTAGCGTTAATGTGTACGTACGGCTTACCGTCTCCATGAACGGTGGATTTCATTTCTTACCACCATTTATATTATAAATACATGTATATACTGAATATATATGATATATATGATATCTAAATCATGAATATCATTCTAGATAAAATGGACTATTGACCACATGGAAAACTTTTAAATATAAGGTGTTCATTTTTTACTCAAGTGCCAAATATCGACAAAACAAAAGTTATTAACTTAAATGATTACATAATGTTTATAACATGGTAATAAGTGATATAAAAGGAATAATAAACAAGAAAAATGTTCTTAAGAAATTATAAATTTACTTTAGTTTTTTATTTAGGATATTAGAGAATGATCGAGTCATGTCGGACACGAGGTAAGGGACTTCGTCTTAATCTTCTTTCATTGGGGCATATTTTGTTTTAATACACGACTTTATTTTATACATTGTATAAACACCCTTGAATTTTAAAGGGGAATATTTTTTTACGAAGCATTTTACTAAAAGAAAAAAATATTGTTCCTTTTAAAGTATGTAGTGACAACGACCTTTTCCGCCGCCGTGAGTATTATTTGATATTTGACTTCCTCAACAAGCTGTAATGTTTTTAAAGGAAAATAAATATCATATACTATTTCATGTATTTTGTTATTGAAAATGGTTTTGATAATCACTACTAGAAATTTAAGCTATAGACACAGACCTATAGCCACGGTTTTATATGTCCGTGGCTATAGACTATTTATAGCCACTCTTTAATTAAGCATTCGTGGCTAAACTTCTAAACATCAGTGTTTCTTTTTTTTTATTTGGATTTTGTCGGCCTCTCCTCTCCTCCTCCCCCGATCCGCGACAGCCTCTCCCCTCCCTGCTCCGTTACAGCCTCCCCCGAGTTACATAGATCAGAGTGGTTGTTCGCATCTCCTTGTTTAATCTGCTTCAAAGAAGGGGCTTCCACCATTTTTAGCTTCAATGGAAACAGAAGGCTGCTCGTGGATACATTGTTGGTTTGATGACAATAAGGAGGATAAACCCTAGCTTCGTTGGTGCCACGAAGGAGCGGCTTAGACACTGCATTAGATCAATATAGGATCCTAGGTGAAGCTCGGTTCACTGTGAAGTCCAAACAAGGAGGAAATTGTGAGCTTTCCACAGTGCGTGAAACTTTTCCAAGGATGATACAACATAAAAAGTGTTGAATGACTCAATTTATAAATGTCTGAGAGTCTTTTAGGTTTGTTTCATGTTGATTATGGGCACCATTACAGTTGCAATCAGGGGGTGATGCCCGCTGCTACTGCCCACGGGATCATGCCGCTACTTCTACCATCAAAGAGGTTGGTTTGAGTTCATGGATTTGATGTTGAGATAATAAAATTCAGGAGCTTCAATCGAAGGGCTATAGGATCATGTTGCCACTACCCTGGGGTGTGAAGGGACCCAAAGATCATTCCTCCACTATTTGTTCGTGCACGCATCTGCCCATAAAATCTGAACCAATCCTTGACGATCCCCCTGCACAAGCCATCATACACTGTAGAGATCCTCTGGATATTTTGCTATAGTTCTGCTACATCACATAGCCGAATTTCATCCCTACATATGGCCACCACGTTGGTCCATATCCTGATGTAGACATCAATGCCCAGCTTAGCAACCTTCCTGTTCAACCCCCTTTACATGTTGCAACATTTCACATGAAGCCTCAGCCCTTGAAGACCATCACCACACCGGCTCGACCTTACCTTGACGTCCTTTCCACACACTTCTGTAGTTCTTTCAAGCCCCCATTTTAGCTGCAAATAGCCCACCATGCACCATCAGGCCAATTGTAGACCACTTGAATGTACATTGCAGACCCAACATGCTAGATTTTAGACCCAACCCTCAATGTTGCACCTTTGTAGTCCTGTTGTAGCATGTTTACACTCCAAAACCAGCATATGGAGTTGTAGTCTAAAGCTACATGATCCATCCCTTTGTAATTTTACCCAGATTCATTTTACATGTAGCACCTTAGTTTGACCTCAGCTAGTGTAGACCCAGAAACCAACCACCATGAACCCCTAGCCCCTACTACCGATCTCCCTTCAGCCATAACCTTAGAGAATAGTTCACTTAGCAGCCCTTGCAGTTCTATTGAGGTTCAACATGAAGCATATTCCAGGCCAGCATCAGCATGAGTCAAATGGTGACCTCTCTCACCGCGACCCTCCACTCCGAACCGTCAACCTCTCTCACGAACTCTCTCACGTTGTTCACGGCGACCCTTCAGAAACAGGAATCCACTGGCGCTTCAACTTGTAATTTCTGTGTAATTTCTGTGTCTCCCTCCTTCTATTTCCATCCCACTATAAATACCCCAATACAAGAATGTTTTATATCCTTCCCCCCAACACTGGTGAATGTTTAATTATAAAAAAAGTTCCACAATGTATGAATATATTAAAAACCGACCCGTAGTAGCTTGTTGGTATTCACAAGCATTGTGTTGATGACATGCATCATATTAGCTAGCTGTTATTCACAAGAATTGTTATATGAGTTCATGAATTTTATACCACTCATAAGATTTCATTTTTTAAAATTTTTATAGAATTTTTACTGATCAAAATATGTTTTAGTGTTGCATTTTTTCTCTCTTTTTATGACCACATAAAGTTTACATGAGTGTAGTGTAATGGTATTAATTGTGGAAAATGGGTTTGATTATTTAATATCTCTTTTATTTTTAATGAAAATGAATAATCATTTTACCCTTTTTACGTGAATGTATTTTAATTTACTAATATTTTTCTTATACATTTATTTTGGAAGATTCTTCTTTATCGAAGGGTAAAATGGAAAAGATCTTGTCTTGTAGTTTTGCTTTGTTTATTTTGATAACTTTCTATAATATATTTTATTTTTGTCAGTTACATTTAGGATGGAGAGAACTACTTCATTAGGACATAAGGATCTGTTTGGTTCACATGTACTAAATGAAAGAAAAAGAAAGAAAACAGAATGTTGTTTGAATTCATGCATTTTATTACAATTGTCAGTATGATGTGGGGGTTTACCAAGTTTATCTGCACCAATTAATTGAAGTGGTAGATAAGTAACAAGATTGTTCCCAATGGTGTTATTAAAAATATTTTGGGAACACATTTATTAATTTTTTTGCTTAGGTAACAGGTTAGCTTCCCTTACCCTTGTTATTATTCACATTACACCTATTTGTTTCCCTTGTTTTGTTGTGTTCATAATTGTATGCCACTATTGTTTTGATTGGTAGTTAAATTTTTATACGATTTTATGCTCAAATTTATGGTGTTTGTGACCTTCTTTCTTGCTTATATTTTTGGAATTTCTTCATTGTTTCATTTTTCTGGGTTGGATGCAACTGCATTTATTCAGATGCTACTGCATTTTTGGATGCCACTGCATTTTGGATGTTGTTATTTCCACTATTTTGTCTTTCATTTTGGTTTGTATTTTCTTGGATGTTGCTACATTATTTTGATGCCACTGCATTTTGGTTTGTATTTTGGAATTGGATGGTGTTTTTTGGAATCCACCATGCTGCTGCATTAGGTTGGGTCTGGGTCTGGGGGGGATGTAGGGGGTTGGGGGAGGGGGGCTGCCGAGGGGTGGGGGTGGGGAGATGGAGGGGATACTGTAGGGGGTGAGGGGGCTGGGGGGTGCATGGGTCTGGGTTTGGGTTTAGGTGCATCAGGTTGGGTTTTACTCATATAACTTGACAAAAACTGTCCCAAACCATGACAGGTTGGGTTGGGTTGAGTCCTTTGGCCATGTGTCAGGTAACCCGACCCCAATGGGTTAGGTCGGGTTGGGTCAGGTTCTCACAAATCACGTGATTGACCTAATCTTTTTGTTTTGGGTCGAGGCCCAAAACACCCTCGACCCAACACATGAACACCCCTAAAGCCCGACACTATTATGAATAATCATCTCTTAGACTTGATATTAGGTGGATCTTTTGATTGTCATGAACCTACTTCACACTATCTATGGTGGTTTTTTCAGCTCCATGAAAGATGTTCTAGAATTATTTCATACGTTGAAAGTACATGAAGGCCTTTGTTGATTAAGTAATATACTATTGAATTTGAAGGCATGGGAAACATTGATGTCTCCTTCATGTTTTATTTCTTGGGGTACTGGGTGTGGGGTGCGGCAGGGCTCAGGGTGCAGGGTGAGACATCTCTATTTTTTTTTCTGGAAACTAATATGTAGGCACGGTTTACATCCATGGTAGTATAACTATTTTTTGGAAAGTACAGGATGTGGAATAAAAAAATGATATTCAATATTGGTGTATAGTTATTCTCACCATTAATTTTATTAGATGCTTTTGAGAAAAATGGTTTTTAAACTACATATTATAATTTTTTAGATGCATTAAAATGATTTTTTCGTAGGAAGAGGGGCCATGAAAATGTGATTCTTAAAAAATATTTATTGGAAAAAATGTGTAATGTGGATGAAAGTGTGATCAAACTGGTCTATGATGTATTACCATGAGCCAGGTAGTTTCTATTATTTAATTAAGATCCATTTCATTATATAATTTAGATGAACTTTTCTATTTCATATAATTAAAAAAAAAAATATTTCCCTCACCTAAACTGGTTATAGGTACAATCCATAGGTTAGAGATATCATAGTAGTGCATGTTATTGAGGTATAGTGCCACAACTAAATTCATTTAATAATAAAATTATTAGATGTGGGTGATTAATTTATATTGTTTCCTGATTTTTTCAGTTGGTAATAATTAAACCATTGGCAATTTAACATCCTTCAATCCACCTCATATTTTTTAGCAAAAATGTTCTAATGATTTTTTCTTGATAACTAATTGAGAGTGTTAATGTTTAGGTTGATCCAAAGTGATGAAGGAGGGAGATCAATTTTAGACAGGATGTGTTTTGTAGGACTTCGCCATCCTTTCAATGAAGCTCACCCGGGTCTCAAATTATGGTATGCTCATAGAACTAGGATTAGAAACTGGTTCATCTATGGTGAGGGGTGCTGTCAAGCTTTGGGACATGGGGTTGGGTAAGAAGAAGATGTGTGGGTTGAGGAAGAAGAGGAGGGTATTTTGGACCTTTTAAAACATAAACATCCATTCCACCCTCAAAGTTTTAATTTTACCAAAAATAATTTATAAACCCCATTTTCCACAAACTAAATTGAATTACCCCTGATCTGAGCACCAAAGTCAGCCTATGGAATGGCTCAAGGGTCATTCTCAATCCCTTCGAGCTAACTACAATTGTTGAGGCATCAGATTATGCTCTATGAGAATAATTTTCCTAGATAAATATTATTCAACAAGTGGCAGAATTCCATCAAAATTTCAGCATGGTACGTCTATGCCTTAGATTTCCTTGCATAACAAAATAAGTAGTTTCAGGGTGGAATGGGGTAGTGGGAAGGTTGGAGGGGGGCAGGTTGGAGGGGGGAAGGGGGAAGGGGGTAGGGGGAAGGGGGTAGGGGGCAGGGGGGCAGGTTGGAGTGGGTCAGGGGGGCAGGGGGCAGGTTGCAGGGGGCGGGTTGGAGGGGGGTAGGGGGCAGGGGGTGGCAGGGGGAAGTTGCATGGGGGTAGGGGGGAAGAGGACAGGGGGGCAGGGGGCAGGGGGCAGGGGGCAAGGGGGAGGGTGTAGGGGTGCAGCTGTGGACAGTTTAACAACAGCCCATGTTCCGGGTTTGAAACCTAAATTTTTTTTCCCTTTTCTTTTATTTTATTTTGTTTATTTATTTTACTATTTAATAACATTTTTCTTGTGTTATCTGGGCACAAAAAAATCTGGACAACACCTCATGCACCTGTTGAAGATCGAATCATATTGTTGTTGGAAGCATAAAAAAACATCCAGGTTCGTGTTTCTACTTTGCTTTCAATGTTTTTTTATGTTTTCAACCTCCCTCTTTAAATTGTATGTGTGACATTGCCCATTTAATTTGAAGGTTTCTGTAAAATACATTTAATGTTTGAATGTGTGTATACCCAGTTGGGGAGAAACAACTTTTAGTTATAAAGATCCAACATTTCGTGGGCATGCCGCGGTCACACTGCGATCACGCGGCGGTCACGCCGCGGTCATGCTGCGTTAATGCCGTGATTTGGCCCTGCTCTGGCCTCATCCAGCCCAAACCTTCCCCTTCTACCTTCATTTCAGCCCGCTGCCACCAGCATTCCAGCCCGCAACAGCCCCCCCTGCCACCTTCGAATCAGCCCGCACCTTCCCCCCAACACTTTCAACCAGCCCCCTTCCACCAGCATTCCAGCCTCCTCCTGCTCCCTTCGCTCTTGGCAGGAAGATGCTACCCCGTGGATGTCGCTAGACCGGGCCAACATGCCGTGGTCACGCCGCGGTCATGCCGCAGTCACGTCGCGATCACGCCGTGATTTGGACCTGCTCCGGCCACATCTAGCCCACACCAGCCCCCTTCCACCTTTATTTCAACCCGCTGCCACCAGCACTCCAGCCAGCAACATCCCCCTCTGCCACCTTCGAATCAGCCCACACCATCTCCCCAACACATGCAACCATCCCCCTTCCACCAGCATTTCAGCCTCCTCCCTCTCCCTTCGGTCCTGGCTGGAAGATGCTTCCCTACAGATGTCTCTAGACCAGGCCAACACGACGCGGTCACGCTGCGGTCATGCCACGGTCGGGTCGTGATTTGGCCCTGCTCCAGCCACATCCAGCCCACACAAGCCCCCTTCCACCTTCATTTTATCCTGATGCCACCAGAATTCCATCATGAAACAGCCCCCCCTTCCACCTTCGAATCAGCCCGCACTATCTCCCCAACACCTGCAACTAGCCTCCTTCCACTAGCATTCAAGCCTCCTCCTGCTCCCTTCGCTCCTGGCCAGAAGATGCTACCCTACGGATGTTGCTGGATCGGGCCAACATGTCGCGGTCACGCCGTGGTCACGCCGTGATTTGGCCCTGCTCCTGCCACATCCAGCCCACACTATTCCCCTTCCACATTCATTTCAACCTGCTGTCACCAGCACTCCAGCACGCAACAGACCCCCCTTCCACCTTCAACTTAGACCACACCATCTCCCCTACACCTGCAACCATCCCCCTTCCAACAGCATTCCAGCCTCCTCCCGCTCCCTTCACTCCTGGCCGGAAGATGCTGCCCTGCGGATGTCGCTGGACAGGGCCAACACGCCGCGGTCACCCCGTGGTCATGCCACGGTCACGCCGCGGTCACGCCACGAATGGCCCTGCTCCGGCCACATCCAGCCCACACCAGCCCCCTTCCACCTTAATTTCAGCCCGCTTCCACCAGCATTCTAGCCCACAACAACCCCCCCTACCACCTTCGAATCAGCCCACACCATCTCCCCAATACCTGCAACCATCCCCCTTCCACCAGCATTCTAGCCTTCTCCCGCTCCCTTCGCTCCTAGCCGGAAGATGTTTCCCTGCGGCTGTCGCTGGACTGGGCCAACACTCCGTGGTCATTCAGCGGTCACGCCGTGATCACGCCGCGATCACACCGCGTTAATGTCATGATTTTGCCTTGCTCCAGCCACATCCAACCCACACCATCCCCCTTCCACCTTTATTTCAGCCCGCTACCACCAGCATTCCAGCCCGCAATAGCCCCCTGCCAGCTTTGAATCAGCCCGCACCATCCCCCCAGCACGGGCAACCAGCCCCCTTCCACCAGCATTCTAGCCTCCTCCCGCTCCCTTCACTCCTGCTCGGAAGATGCTACCCCGTGAATGTCACTGGACTGGGCCAACACGCCGCGGTCACGCCGCTGTCAGGCCGCGATCACGCCGCAGTCACGCCGCGTTTATGCCATGATTTCACCCTGCTCCAGCCACATCCAGTCCACACCAGCCTCCTTCCACCTACATTTCAGCCTACAACAGCCCCCCAAATTCATGATGGTAGCCTCACTATAATTCCTGGGTAACAAGATTCATAGGATGAATTAGTTTTGGTACTGAAGGTTGAGGATATTTTTATCCAGCTTTAGATTTATGATCCTCTTAAGGTTATTTTTGTAACCATCTCATTAGAGGGTCCGAGTTATAAGTTGTGGAAGTCTATTATTCATACTAAGCCAGACAAAGACTATTCTTGGAAAAGATTCAAGTCATTGTTCATTTAGCATTCTTACATAATGAAGAGAAGGTACTGATGGCTATAGAATTTTTTAGAAGGGGCTGTCCAGGTTGGGTGTCCAAGGGCTCTCTGGGGGGGGGGGTGACGGGGGGTCTGCATGGAAAGGGGGAGGGTGCAGGTGGGGTGTCCAGGAGGGGCTGTCTAGGGGGGTGTATAAGGGTTGTCCGGGGGGGTCTGCAGGGCAGGGTGTAGGTGGGGTGTCCAAGTGCTATTCAGGGTTCCAGGGGATCTACAAGGCAGGGGGAGGGTGCAAGGCGGGGTGTCCAAAGGCGGTCCAATGGTGCATTTACCCATCTTTTTTTGATGAAGATGAAAGGAGCACTGTATGGCGAAGAAGGTTGGTGTAGGAAAAAATTATTTAGATTATTTTGTAGTTTTTTCTTGAAATCCTCATTTTCCACAAAATCCATTCTATATTGAGTCTTTTATAATGGTATTTACCCACATGTAATATAGACTGAGTCTTCTCAAAATTGGCCTCTTCTCCCATAATTTCAGAATGTCTTTGCTTCATGCTCACTGAATGGAACGGTGAGGAATTCAATTATTTAATGGTTGGAATTTTGTGTGGTTACATATTCTTGGGAGTAATTCACCTTGTCTTGGTCTTCTTACTATTTTTCATGTGAAAACTATTCATTCCAACTCTTTCGGTGGAAACTCATTGTTCACATGGGTTGTAGATTCTCCTAAGCTACGGTGTGGCTCCTTCTCCTAGGCCTCCCCTTGCCCTTTCTTAACCTGGATTTCCATCATTTTATTAGTGACATGGTTGGATATTTTTTTGTGGACAAGCACATTTTTTAGATTCTTGATGCTTCCTCTTCCCAGATCTGTGTGGATATGGATCTCTCCAACCCTTCCCTAACTGCATCCTCCCTATGGCAGAGAATTTCTCCTTGTGGAAAAAGCACTTCCATCAATTCCTAATGCATTTCATCTCCCACTTCCTATTGCAAGGACACATATCATATCTATTAAAACACTTTCATGTTGGTCCTTAGGCCCCCACAATGGTGTTTATACTCTTCATATCCCTTCAATGCAGCCTAAATTTTCCATGGATCCTCGTGACAAGGGTGCATCTTCGTTTTCCCCCACTTCTAATTCACCTCCTGTTGTTTCCCCTTTGGTTCTTCTACTTCCTACAGTGCCTCCCCTAGTTCCTATTGTCCTACTTCCCCCACCATACATACCTGGTCTAAGTAATCTTCCCACTCTTATGGATGTGTGGACTTCAGATCTGCCACTACCCCTCCTCCTCGGCTGTGTCCCACCTTCTGTTTCTACATTATACAATTCTTTTGTAGTGTTCAGGCCTCATGTGAACTTTCATCAAATAAATTTACCTCCACCTAATGGAAAGAATTATTTTCACAAGGGAATATAGGTGCTCATCTCCCTACCTCTCCCCCATTCAGATGATTGATCCGGGTTCCTCAAGTTTCTCCCCCTTATATCTAATTTTTTTTCACTTTCTTTATTACTCCTCCAAATTATCTAGAATGGGAAATAGATCTCTCTCTATATTCATGCATCTCCCCCACGTGAGGGACGTATACCAAATCTTAGTCTAGTATCCTTCAGGATTCCAAATCCTATAGTAATGTTTCCTCTTTGCCAGCACCGCCACCCTTCATTAATGAAATCCCTCTTACATTGTAATTTCTAGGGACTAATCACCTAGGGATAAGACTATCATCCTTGTTCATGAACTTGATCATCTCATCCATTCATTACATTTCAACCTTGATCCTATACAAACCTTCTCTCACATTGTGGGGTTTGATCATAGGATCAGGGTGCACAACATCGTGCATGCTGACCACAAAAACATTCATATTTAGATTTTCTATCATTATATCATTTCTATAGACCTTTTGTGTTCCAATGATCAATTAATCACCTTAATTATATATGTAAATAACCAAAAACACTTTGTGAATTTTGTCTATTAAAAATGTGAGAAGATTTCTAGAGAAACCCTTTAGTGAGACATTCATTCCATTGATCCTACGGAAGTTCCATGGATCATGGGAGGTGACTTCAATGTTATAGTTGGTCCATCTGAAAAGAAAGGTGGTAGAGTTTTACCATGGAGGGAGAGTGATGAATTAGCTTCGTTCCTCTATTAAAAGGGTTAAATTGACATTGGTTATTCTCGAGACCAATTCACATGGTTTAACAACCAAAGGGGGGAACCCCATGCATGGATTAGGTTTGACCGCTACCTAGAAAAATTTAATTCCATTTATTTCATACTAAGTGTTAATTTGATCACCTTTCTTGTGATCTTTCAGACCATTCACTGATTCTTGTGACCTAACTTGTCATTAAAATTGTGCTCGAACTCATTATTTAGATAATGATCTAGATTATATGGTCAAATAATTAATAGGGTCGTCCCAAGAACCAGATAAATAGCGTGGTTGGATTTCCAATATAGTTGTAGGCCCTACAGTTTTCTAAACATAAACTGGATGTTTTTCTAAAATTCACCCAAATAAAACCAATCTATGAGCTTACGGTTTGATTCTTATTCTATAAACTGAATCTGCGCTTACCCATCCCATCACTCAATAATATTATTCTTTGTTGAATGTGGTTTTGAAGTCCCCATGGTCACACTATAGTGGTTTCATTTAAATATAGATTAATTTCTTACCCCTACTATAATAAACCCTTGGTTTTATAACCCTGTTTAGTCAAAACACTATGCAGTATTGTTATCCATTATATCCTGAAGACTATATATAGTCCCATAGTGTCAAAAACAAATATATCAACTGTAATGATGGAATTATCTATTCTGACCTAAATCTATTTTCATAGGTCTTGTAAAAAATATTGAGAACCACAACCATGAGTAAAAACAAGTGGTTTTTTAATTAAAACCTTCATGTTTGTGAGTCTGGAGAGATGTCCTGAAGTAAATAGATGGATGGCTCTTTTATCCAGTAAATGAACTACCATAACACTTTATATATGTCTAGTGAGCATCATCTAATTTTCCTTAACCTCATGCATACTCTAGAGATCAATCGATTCTCTTGATCATTCTACTAGTTTACAACCATGTTCTCATTCTCCAGCTTCTATGACCAAATATTTTTCTTTTTCCATGTCTCCCACGTCCTTAAATTCCCTAAGTTCTCTGAATTCCTGGATTCACACTCGAAAAATATTTTCAGGGTATTAGTGCATTGGTCTGTATGGTTGGACACAGTGGAAGCATAACCCATTCAACTTCTATTCCCCCAATTCATTATGACTCATATCTCTCACACCATTACATTGGTCATATCTATTTACGTTATTCATATAGTTTTCTCATGGGTTTCATTAAAAAATAATTCATTTTGTGGGTAAATTTGTAATCCATACTAATGGATTGTCTCCAAATAATGTTGGAAATTCCACTAACTGTGAGACGCTTCATAGCTCTTCAGATTGTTCGAAAAACTCTGTAACTAGAAATGTCTCAAGGAGCATGCTGCACTCCATCCATCCCATTTATCTGAATTATGGATTTTTCAGTGCTTATCAAGTTTTTTTTTCATTTTCTAATCCTCACTACATATGTTGCTCAAATCTATTCAAACTCTCAAGAGTTTGTTCTTCTAAATCACAAACTAATAACATCATGCTTTTCTTCTACACCTCACCAGAGCCATATGGTGTCTCTTGTTCTACCCTCTCATATTTTATTCCATGTTTTATTACATCGATGCCATATTTTCTTTAATACTCACCATAAAAAAGTATATCTAAGCCATATTTGTTTCCATTCGTGTTTACCTAAATATTTTAATACACAATTTTCCAACCTAAACATAGGTAGAGATCAAGTTGTCTTCCACCCAATTTTTGTGTGAAACTACGATTTGTGAATTGATGATCGTCACATTATTGCTTCTTTGAGTTTCCATTAGATTCATCCTCACCTATTTCCATCCAATAATTATCACCCCATACACAAATACATCATCCTCAGTAGATCCATTAAACTCATTGTTCCCCATTAGAGTCACTAAACCATTATGATTATGTGTGTGTTCTTGGAGAGAAATAAGAACACAAGCAAAAAAGATTAATTATAGGGGTATTAATGTTAATTCATGTTAATAGATTGGTATGATAAATTGGTACAATGGTTTGGTGCTAGATATTCCTCCTTGACATCCACCTACTGCAAGAATGTAGAAGAACGATAGTCAGACCACTTCCATCTGTAGGTGTATGTTCTAGCATGATTTATTTTCATTTCTAACTGAATTTTATATTGTATCACAATCCATGCTGAACATATACTAAACCATGTTCCCTATCATTACTACTAACCAACATAGGATTCTTTTCCCATTATATACATCCTCCAATGATAATTATGTTCAATGGGTGGGCTTCTAGAGAAAGGGGTAACACCACCATGGCTCGGACCCTAGTAGTTACCAACTTCTATTGAGCTTGAACCTCAAAATTGATGTTGAGCCTGAACCTCAATTGTTTATTTGGTCCCACATTTTCCTTTCCTCCTACAATTTTAAACCTCATCACCTCTAACATGAAAATTGGGGCAAGGGGTGTGCAAGGGATGTTGTGTGGGGGGGGGTGCTATCCAGCAGGGGGGCTGTTGTCCAGGGGGGTCCTGTAAGGGGGGGGGGGCTTCTGTCCAGGGGGTCCAGCAGGGGGGGGGGCTGTCCAGGGGGGTCCAGTAGGGGGGGCTACTGTCCAGGGGGTCAAGTGGGAGGGGGGGCTTCTGTCCAGGGGGTCCAACAGGGGGGGGGGGGCTGTCCAGGGGGGTCCAGTAGGGGGGGCTACTGTCCAGGGGGGTCCAGTGGGAGGGGGGGGGGCTTTTGTCTAGGGGGTCCGGGGGGGGGGGGGGTGTTGTCCATGGGGGGAAAGGGGTGTGCAAGGGATGTGTGGGGGGGGGGGGGGCTATCTAGCAGGGGGGAGGGCTACTGTCCAGGGTGGTCATGCAGGGAGGGAGGGGGGGCTACTGTCTAGGGGGCAAGGTGTTTGCAAGTGATGTGTGTGGGGGGGGGGATGCTGTCTAGGGGGTCCTGTAGGGGGGGGGGAGCTTCTGTCTAGGGGGTACAATAGGGGGGCTGCTGTCCAGGGGGGTCAAGTGGGGGGAGGGCTGCTGTCCAGGTGGGTCCTATAGGGGGGATTCTGTCCCGGGGGTCCAGCAGGGGAAGGGGGGTTGTCCAGGGGCGTCTAGTAGGGGGTCTGCTGTCCAGGGGGTCCAGCGGGGTGGGGGGTGGGGGGGGGCTTCTGTCCAGGGGGTCCGGGGGGGGGGCTGCTGTCTGGGGGGTGGTGGGGCTGGTGTCCATGGGGCAAGGGGTGTGCAAGGGATGTGTGTGGGGCGAGGGGCTGTCCAGTAGGGGGGAGGGCTGCTGTCCAGGGGGGGTCCTGTAAGGGGGATGCTGTCTACGGGCAAGGGGTGTGTAAGCGATGTGTGTGGGGGGGGGGGGGCTGTCCAGCAGGGGGAAGGGCTGTTGTCTAGGGGGTCCTGTAGGGGGGGGGGCTTCTGTCCAGGGGGCTGGGGCTGCTGTCCAGCAGGGGGGGCTGTTGTCAAGGGGGGTCCAGTATGGGGTGCATGGGATGCGTGTGTGGGGGGGGGGCTGTCTAGGGTGTCCAGCGGGGGGGGGGGCTTCTGTCCAGGGGGTTGCTGTCCAGGGGGGCAGGGGCTGCTGTCCAGGGGGTGGGGGTGCTGCTGTCCAAGGGGTCCAGCAGGGGGTGAAAGGGATGTGTGTGTGTGTGTCTGGGGGGGGGGGGGTGCTATCCAGGGGGAAAGGGATGTGCAAGGGATTTTTAGGGGGGTGCTATCTTGGGGGTCCAGCAGGGGGTGTTGGATTGGTGTTGCCCGATCCGGTTGGGAAAAATTCTTGTTGCCCCCAACTATCACGGGTTGATCTCCACGGTGTGCCTGAAGATATCCCAGTGTCCTATGTTACTGCCCATCCACATCAACTGATTATGGTCTCTAAACCGGATTACAAGGCCCCATCTATTGATTTTTTGGAATAGAATTAGTAGACCCACAACTCAGGCCAGCAAAATAAATGACTAAGACCAGGCACTTGATGGAAAGAAGGATAACTTTAGAACTACTAAATATGGATGTGATGAATTTTTCCCAGACTCAAAAATGCCTACTGCGACCATGCCTAGACACAAGGTGAAAATCAACAATTCAGGGTAGGACCTACATGGTTCAGGCAAGTCACTTGGTGGATAGTAGGAGAACCTCAGTGCTACTATATATGGATATGATGAAGTAGTCCCAAACACACAATTGGGTAGTCCTGGTTCTGGGCATGCATCTTCCTTTCCTACTTCATATTTGGTTGGACATGATTCTCATAAATGGGAGTCTTTTACTCAGGTAGAGCCTGCAAAATCAGGAAAAAGGTGAGTTTCAAGAGCCACAGACATAGGCTTTGCTCAATCTCCAAATAAATTCTTCCCTCTAAGTGGTAAATCATCGGTGGAA